>LVCA01019852.1:43930-56352 GCA_004801955.1 Calotropis procera
AAAAAATAGAAAATATTTTGCAGCTTTGTAATTCACGATTTAGCTGGAATTTAGTGGATTTTCTGAAATTTTTATTAAGAAAAAAATCGGGACTTCAAGAGGAGAAAATATTAAAAATTCTTGGAGAGGAAAATAGGGTTTCTTTTGGCATTTCAATTTGGGATGTATCTTGAGACATGTTGACATCATTGGGGAGATTATTCGACAATCATAGAGAGAAGATTAACATAGGTTTTATATTTTTAGAGAGAGAAAATTAGAGAGAAGTGAGGGCATAATTGAAAGAAGCACAACTTGATCTTTAATGGAGGTTCAATTTTCAAGATTGATGAAGAAGAATAGAGATTGAAGATGATTAAAGCTTGATTTGGGTAAAAGTTAAGCTAACTCATTAGGGGTTCCTAGGTGAAAGTACAAAAATGGCAGAGATACAAATACAAGTGTCAGTAGATGAGTATAACAGAGTGTAAATGAGCTTGAATCTTGCATTAACTCTTCTCCCTTCTAGCACTTGTGAACCTGCAAATTCAAAACAGAAGTTGCCTCCGTTAGAACTCTCCGATGGTCAAGTCATCTAACATTCAAAAATATAAATAAATGAAGACTATTCTTTTTGTCTCCTCTTAAATACTAAAGTTGGGTGGTTTATATCAACCTATCAACTATAAAAGTTTTTGATTAGAGGATAACAATAGAATAAAAGCTTCAAAGGAATAAAAATGGTGAAGTAAAAGCTAGAGAATTAAAAAGATGGGATCTCTTAAAGATAAGAGAGTTCTCTTATTTATAGAAGAAATTCCTTATCTGTGTAGGTTTGGGATAGCCATTGAATGCTTAACATGCGTTCTTTCTGGTACAGATGTAGTGTAAGATCCGTATTATGTGTACCTAACGCAGACCCCACTATGTCAGGCTTCCCTGATCACACACGCAACCTTACCTGATCTGTGAGATTTGGTGAACTGCTATACTATTCATCGAGTAATCTCTTGCATAATGTTTAGGTAACTCGGTTGATGTACTTCGCTGATCGATTCATTTTTGTTGAGGGGTGTATTCATCAAAACTTTGTTGCTTCCGCACTTCAATTATTTCTTCACTTCGAGTTTCTTTTGTTCTTCGAAGCTCTTTAAAAGTGATTATGCAAGAGGGTTTTTGCCATGTCATATGCCACATTAGCAATCTAGTTTCGGTTTCCTTCAATGGCCCTTAGCGAAGTTCGAATGTATTCATTCTTCGCTGCTTCGTGTTATCCTTGACTCATTTGTGGACAATTCTTTTTCAAAAGTAGGCTTTTGACGCTTCAGCTTCTCTGCACGCCTGTCTCATTACCTGTCCGTCATTAACTTTGAAGGCTATCAGAAACAATCTTTTGCTTTCTTCAATACATTGAACCCATCAATATAATCATGTACATTTAACTTGTAGAAATAAATTTGCAAATTTATTATTTTATATTATTGATAGGCCTATGGTCTCCCCCCATCATCCTTTATAAATAACCGATCCTTTCAGAAATATTTTCTTTTTCATCGTATCTCCTATTTTCTTAAGCTTTTTCAGGTAATTGTCTTTATTTCCGTTGAGTGCTTACCAGTGCCCTCTCTGCTTTGAGTCTTGTTTTTCTTTAATAGTCCCCTTTTTTTTTTTACTCTAGTTTGCCTCTTTTTATAGCTTTCTCGCTCTTCTTAGGAGTTTTGATGTGCTTCACATTCATCCTTTCGTCATCAAGAAAGCTATTTTTCTTTATGTTTTTCTTTTTCTTATTTCTTCTTTTTTCTGTACACTATGAGAACTATCTATTGCCCGTAAGGTTATCCGTGCCTTTTGCATCCCTAACCTTGTTCTGTACAACAAAACCCCAACTGAGTGGGTTATCTACCTTGACTTTCAGGGTCTTAATAATCCCGTGGGGGGAGAACATATGGTCGTTTTGCATAGAATCGGTGAAATTAGGTGACGTAGGATTTGAACTTAGAGATACCCTACCCCTTAGTACTGAAATGATAGAGTGTTGGGATAGGTCGACCCTTCAGTTTTATGTTCAAGAGTCCCTAAATCTGAACTGCACTTCGCAGGTTTAGATCATTATGTATGATTTCAAAGAGATAGAAAACTCAGTTGATGAAGAGGAGATGATAGATGATTTAATGGCTGAGGGTTTCGATGAATCGATTGCTCGCCAACATACCCGGGCTTCAGCGAATCTCGCTAATCAAGTAACTGCTTCCAATCTTTGCCATGGGGAGCCAACAAATGAGATTCCTGAGGGAGTTCCCTTCAATCCATAGGCCCCCGCAGTTCCAACTTCAAATTTCGCACTTCGTCGTTATCAAATCACTGACCATGGAATAGCCTCTTTTGTTGAGAATTATGGGATAGATCGTTTGATCTATCGGGTCTTTGTCACTCCTAAAGCTGGCAAGAAATCGACGAAGTGGATTCCCATCCCCATTGCTCACTTTCATGCGAGGCTTTGTTTGCCTTTTGATCTTGTCTTCATCGACTTTCTTACTTATGTTCGAGTTCAATGGTCAAATTCTTCCCAATGCAATCCGAACCATTATGGTTCTAATCATTTTATGCAGACGCCTTGGCTGTAAGTTGACTTCCAAGATTTTGAAGATATTTTTCTCTTCACTTCGGATGACTGACAACAATCTTTCTCTAAGACCTCACAAAAGTAGGGTCCAATTATTCAATTCACCTCCCAATAGGATAGGGTTTAAGGGTAAGTGGGTCATGGTAGAATCTAGGATAGGTTTTCCCTTTCGTCCTCTAATCAGGGAGAAATACAAGTGGGTCAAATATCCAAAACTCCTACGCTCCCTCCTTCTAAATCTAGTTTCATATCCGCAGTTGCTAGAGACTTAGGGTCTGATCCTCGTTGGCAGACTAGGGTTTATTGCATTGTGGATCTACTTAGTAACGAAAGCTTGGCATGGTGTGGGATTGGTCTAAGTTTAGAACACCGCTGTAGGGAGTTAGGTTTTGAAGCTCAAATCCCAAATCCTAGTTGGACCATTCATCCAAGCGATGTTTTTTCGACAGAGTGTGAAGCTTACTTGTCAAGTTCTCGGGGTTGTCATACTTCACTGGATAGTATTCCTTTACTTTAGTTTTCTTAATTCTATTTGTTTTTTTTTAGCAAATTCTATTCTTTACTCTTCGTAGGACCTATGAAGTACGGGGCTGTCTGGAGTGACCGCAATACCAACAAGGGTGTCTGCCAGGCACACTTGGACAATTTGCCGAGGTTCCCCCCTCGAACTGTGGAGAGGAAGCCTCGAGATGAAGAGCAACCACCGCCTTGCCAAGTCACCACTAGATCCCGAGGTGCAAGAGGTTCTTCTCGTCAATCTAGACCTCGGGAAGAATCTCAAGAAGTTGAGGAAGATCAACTTCGCCCTAGACAGTGCTGCCGTACTTTGCCTCACCAATCTCCACCACCCCTTGTAGAAATCCAAGGGACCCCCTCAAGGTCTCCAATTGCAGAAGGATCAGCTGATGTTGCTGATGTTGAGTCGCTGAACTCAATGGTTGGGATGGATGTTGAAGAAGCCACCAACCAAGCCAAAGCTTTCATGTCTCAGGTATGTGTTAATTTTTTTTTAACAATACAACTCAAGTCTTAATTCTTGTTTATCTCCAACATCACCTCCACTGTCGAAGTGGAAAAGAAAAAGGTTGAAGCAAATGGAGCTAAGTGCTCCGAAGTTGAGGCTCAACTTGAGGCATTAGAAATGGAGAATGCTGCTAAGTGTGCAAGCTTAGAAGAGCTTGAGAGGACGACCCGTTGTCTACATGACGAGGTTTCAATCCTCAAGGAGAAGTTAGCTACTGCAGAGAACAAAGCACTTAGTCTCGAGGAGTGCAACGTTCAACTAAATGCTGCTCGAGATGAGGCTGTTGCTCAACAGCTTGCTGTCTAGGAGGAACTCACCTACTGTAAATCCGACAATTTAAGAAAAGCATCATCAATAGATTTAAGAGCACTCTATAGTGTGAAGTAGAGCTGCAAAGTGAAGCTTCATCCTACTTAGATAAGGGTGTGTCCATATTATTCGCCAACTTCACCATCACTTTGCAGATAAGTCGATTCCTTTTCAAGCTTATAAGGCTAACTTTGATGACGAAGTCTGCAGGAGGGGAGCAGATTTTGTCCCTTATACCATTGAGGAGATGGAGGCACTTAGAGAGAATGATGCAAGCAAGAATTTGCCCGAGTGGACTCCTCCGTCAATCAGCCATCCCACTTTCTGGGAACTGTTGGTGGATCCCACAGACCCTACGAATGCTTTTAATGCTGATGCTGCAGATAGAGTCGGTATAGACTGAATCAGTTGTCTTTATTTTATCATTCTAATTATCGCATTGTATTGCTTTCTCTTTTTGTTAAGAATGATCTTTCATTCCTAGCCACTTCGATCTTTTTGCTCTTTTATTAGCGAAGTGCTAGCTGTAGAATGTTATCTCATTCTTGTTTGATTAGTGAAATTTCGAACTTTTAAATTTCAAGTTCTTTACTTTGAACATATTTTGTCTTGGCATGGTATATCAATATGAATAAAAGTTTATCCAAGATTAACTTGATCAATTATATAAACTTCGTCTAGATAACCTTTCAACATCATAACCTTTATAACAATAAATCCATGTTTAACTTGATTTTACTGACTTATATGTTTACATAAAATATTTCTTCAAATTATCGGAGTGCCAAGGATTAGGTAAAACAATGCCATCCGTATCCACTAGCTGATATGTCTTTGGCCTAATTTTATCTTTAATTAAGTAGGGATCTTTCCAATTGGGAGGTAATTTATTTGCTCTTGCCTGTCTTGAGGTAACCTCGATTTTTCGAAGTACCCAGTCTCTAATATGGAGCAGTCTTCTAACCATCTTCCTGTCATGGGATGCCTTAGTTTTTTACTTGTATGCCTTAGACAATAGTCTAGCTATGATTCTTCTTTCTTCTAGTAGGTCTAAATCGAGTTCTCTGGCTCTTTTGTTCTCTTCTTGTTTGTACATCGATATTTTGTATGTGGGAAGTACAAGTTTTGGTGGAGTTGCGATTTCTGATCTATAGACTATGACATACGGTGTTTCTCCTGTGAGGCCCCTAGTAAAAGTTCGTACTATTCACAACGTCGGGTGTAAGTCATCTACCCATTTGTTTGATTTACCCTCAAAATTTTGTTTCAAGGCCGCAAGAAACAAATTGTTTGCGGCTTCCGCCTCTCCATTGCCTTGGGGGTGTGCCACTGACAATTTCAAATGTTTGATGCTCAATCTAACACATTTAGCTGTAAACTTAGATGAAAATTGAGTATCGTGATCCGTTATTACCTCTATCGGTACCTCGTATTTGCACAAGACATTGTTGTGGAAGAAGTTTAACACATTCTCTTCTATCGGATAGTCCAATGGCTTGGTTTCGATCTATTTGGAGAAGTAATCAACAGCTACCATGAGGTATTTGGACCCATTCCGTGCTTTAGGAAACTTTCCCATTAGGTCTATTCTCCACATATCAAAGGGCCAAGAAGCTACTACCGGGGTTTGCTTGATTGAAGGAAGTCTTGGTATATCCCGAATAGTTAGCAGCTTTTGCCCCTTTTGACATAGTTTTCGGCATCCTTGCAAAGTGTGGGCCAATAATAACCTTAATTTATCACTCTATCTGATATGTTCTGGCCCTGGGATGTCCTCCATAGATTCCCTCATGTAACTCTTCTAGCACGACTGTGGTTAGGAAAGGTGACACGTATCGAAGTAACGACTTTGTAAACGATCTTCGATATAGTATATCTTCGTGAATGAGATACCTCGCAGCTTGTCTGCATATTTGCCTTGCTTTAACCTGATCTGGAGGTAATATACCATCTTTGATGTATTTCATGATATCATCGATCTAAGCCCCTCCCCTCTATTGAATCAATAACGTTGATTTGCTCAAGTCGAGTTGGTAAGTGCGTATTTCGACTTCAATGCCTTCTTTGTTCTGCATTTCCCCAGAAGCTATCTTCGCCTGTCTATCAACAACTATATTATCACTTCGATCTATCTTTTTGAGCGCGAAGTAATTAAACTTGGATGATATCTGCTTAGCTATTCTGGTGTATTCTTTGAGATTGTCCGAATGAGTAGTATATTCCTCATTCACTTGTTTCACCACGACTTCAGAATCATTGCGCACTTGTAGCGACTTAATATTTGCACTTTTTGCCCATAACATTCAGAAGATTAAGGCTTCATACTCGGCTTGATTATTAGAGAGAGGAAATTCAAGCCTTATACTTCGGGACTCCGAGTAATGATGGTTTGGTGAAATAAAAAGTATTCCAATTCCTATCCCATTTGAATTTACTACTCCATCTACCATCATAGTCCACGAATCAGAGTCCTCTATGCTGGAAATGTTGATGACTTTTTCAGACTTTGAAACGCTATCAGGAAAGGATGTTTCTGCGAGAAAGTTTGCTAATGCTTGTGCTTTGATGGTTGTTCGAGGTATAAAAGTTATATCATAGCCACACAATTCTATTGACCATTTCAGCATTCTCCCAGATTGATCTAATTTGTGGAAGATTTGTCTTAGTGGTGCATTTGTATATATGATTATTGGATGTGATTCGAAATAAGCTTTGAGTTTTCTTGCAGAGACAACCAAGGAATAAGCCAACTTCTCCATATTAGAATATCTTGTTTCTAGTCTTTTGAGGACTTTGCTTACAAAATAAATAGGGTGCTGTTTTGAATTAGCTTCCCTAATCAGTACAAAGGCTACAACTAAATCAGAAACAGATAAGTACAATTACAAATTTTCTCCGACAACGAGAGAACAGAGAAGTGGCAATTTTGCCAAGTAGGCCCTCAACTCCTTCCATGCTCCGCTGCATTCTTTGCTCCATTCAAACTTTTTCCCAAACATCTTCAACTCCTTGAAAAATGGTAGACATTTCTCTACTGACTTCGATATAAATCTCCCTAGCGTTGCTATGCATCCGTTCAATCTTTGTATATCTTTCACACATCGAGGTTCCATTAGGTTCATGATGGCCTCAATTTTTTCTGGATTAGCTTCAATTCCACGTCCAGACATCATAAATCCCAAACACTTCTCGGGATTGACCCTGAATGTGCACTTCATGGAGTTGAGCTTCAACTAATACTTCACCAGCGTTACGAAGGTTTCCTCTAAGTCAGCCAAATGCGAACTTTCATGCTTAGTCTTGACGACCATATCGTCAACATACACTTCCACATTTCTCTCGATTTGTTCCTTCAAAACTTTATTTATCATACTCTGGTATGTGGCTCTAGAGTTCTTAAGCCCGAATGACATCACATTGTAGCAATAAAATGCTCCTGTTACTCTAAATGAAGTATGAATATGATCTTTCTAATTCATCTTGATTTGGTGATACCCCAAAAATGCATCTATAAAACTCAAAAAATCATAACCATCAGTTGAATCTACTAGTGCATTAATTCTTGGCAGTGGGTAACGATCTTTCGAACATGCCTTGTTCAAATCAGTGTAATTCACACACATCCTCCACTTACCCTTAGCCTTCTTGACCATCACAATGTTGGCCAACTATACTAGGTACTCTACTTCGTGAATGAACCCTGCCTTCAGAAGCTTCTCCACCTCGTCCTTCATCCCTTTCTATTTTTCTTCTCCAAATTGTCGAGGCTTTTGCTTCACAATTGTGAAGACTGGGTTTATATTTAGTAGATATTCCGCCACTCCGGGATCAAGTCTTGGCATGTCTATAGTTCACCAGGCGAAGCATTGCTGATGGTTTACTAAAAATTGGATTATTTCCTATTTGAGCGACTCTAGCATTTTCTTTCCGATTTTTATTTTTTGTTGTGGGTATTTGGGGTTTATAACCACTTCGTCAAATTCATGTCTTCCTTTGATGCTTTCTTCAAAACTAAAAAATCTCCTGCAGTAATTTCTCAATCCTTAAGTCCTCTTTCTCTTTTTTTCTGGACCTCAACTACATTGACCATCCCAATCTCTACGTTTATTGGCCCCTCTTCTTGCTTCTTCTTGACTGTTATCATATAGTCTAGGAGATTCTTAGGGCTGCTCATGACAAACCCCACTCCCTTTCCAATAGTGAATTTCACCTGCTGGTGAGACATTGATATGACTAAGTCAAAGATTGCATGGGCCGGGGTTCCCAAGATTGTATTATAGGCCAAGTCAATATTCACAACATAAAATTTCACTTCTTTGGTCCTAGTTCTTCATCAGACCCGAGGGTTACAAAATTTCACTGGAATTTTGTGGGCTGTGAATCCTTTTAGAACCATTGAACTTGGCCTCAAATGGTTGTCATTCATCCCCATTTCTTTGAAACACTTGAAATACAGGACATTCTTGGTAGCTTCGGTGTCGATGAGCACCCTCTTTATCCTACACTTGTTAATTCCTTCTCGAGTCATTCCCATTTCCAAAATAATGGGAGTGGCCGTGGTTTCTTCATTCATAACCAGCTCTTTCCTACAAAAAGTGATGATCTCTTTCTCCTCATGTTCATACTCCAATATCAAATACGGCTTATTCAAGTTGTAAATCTTCCTCTTGATCCTTTTGATGGATGAGACTTCTAGGGTTATCACATTTATAACCCGCTCTCCTTTCCCATTTTCCTTTTATTGTTGCGTTCCTGCGATGTATTCCTTTAGGCATCCTTCGCAGATCAACTTCTCAATTGCCCTTTTTAGCTGAATACAATTCTCGGTAATGTGGCCATAATCCTTGTGAAACCCACAGTACTCTGATTTGTCCCTCTTCGGAAGCGTGTGAGGATTCAGTGGAGTAGGGTTTTGTACTCCATATTTCTCCTTGATAACAGAAATTAGACTTTCCTTTGGAACATTCAAGGGGGTAAAGGATTTGGTTTTTCGATTCTTGTTCTTCCCTTTCTTTTCAAAGGAGTCCGAAGTTCCGTTCTTAGCCTTTTGTTGTTCCAACTTTTCGTTCTTTCTTTCTTGAGTCTCTTGTGTACTATCCTCTGCTAGTGCCACTTTCCTTGCTACACTGAATATTTCACCAATCGTCTCTAGTTTTCAGTATCTAACATTCGCGATCTAAAGTCTCCCTCAAAACATGTGATCACAGTTGTCTTGGTTGATTCCCTCTATTTCATCATAAGTTCTTTTGAACCTTTTGAGGTACGATAATAGAGATTCTCCCTCTCTTTGTTTAATATTTGCCAAGTCACCTTGGGTCTTTGGTATGTTCCAACGGTGCTGAATTTATCGAAAAATATTTTCTCCAACATTGCCCATGAATCTATAGTTCCAGACTTCAACGAAGTAAACCATGTCAAGGCTTTATCTGATAGCGTGCTTGGGAATGCCTTGCATAAAATTGCTTCATCATTTGTTACTAATCCCATTGCGGACTTGTATCGACAGATATGTTCGAGTGGTCGGGATTGACAGGAGTATAACATGAATTGTGGAATTTCTAATGTTGGATTTGGAGCAATGCCATGATTCTACTTGGCGAAGGGGCCGATCTCAATAGACCTTGACTTCTTTTAATGCAAAGTCCTCCTGGTTTGCTCAAAACTTCGTTCATGGCGATGTCTCTTTGTTGATGCTCTCTCCAAATTTGCTCTTGTCCTGGTAGGCCTTGAAGAGTGGTGACTCTCACCAACTTCACTAATAGCCTGGTACATCTTTGTGGGTTGTTTTCCATTCCTTGTGGGATTCATGGTACGGTACTCGATTCTTCTGTTGAGGATAGTGCGAGATCTTAACAGATGAGTCTCAGAAGGCTCTCCTTCATAATCATCAACTAGGAAGGCTGGTGGAGTTAAATCTTGTCCTTCTTTGCAGAATTCTATGCGCAACTTCATCCATTTTCTTGCCAGCTCTTGCTCTTTACGGAGACGCTCGTTCTCCTTTTGCAGCCTTTCCAGCTCTTGACTGGTCTTTTCGACTTCTTGTGTCCTCCTTATATTGAGCTGCTCCCTCAAATTGTGAGTGTGCTTGGAGGACTGCGATTGTGGTCCTAGTCTTTCAATGATTGACCCTCTCTGTGGTGGAACATCTGGTGCGGTTGAGTGTGCAACTCTAGGGGCTGCATGGTGAGAGGAAGATGGCCCAATGGCATTGCAATGGTGCCTTCTTTCTCCTAAGTGTCTCGACATATTTGCTGAAAGGTTAGGGATAAAAACTGTTTTCCGGTAACGGAACCAAACTAAAAGTACAAAAATTGGCAAAGAGATACAAATACACGTGTCAGTAGATAAGTATAACATAGTGTAAATGAGCTTGAATCTTGCATTGACTCTTCTCCTTTCTAGCACTCGTGAACCTGCAAAATAAAGTTCAAAACAAATGTTTTTTCTTTGTTTAAACCCTCTGACGGTCAAGTCAGCTAACGTTCAAAGAAATAAATAAGTGAAGAATATTCTTCTTGTCTCCTCTTAAATACAGAAGTTGGGTCGTTTATATCAACCTATCAACTATAAAAAAAAATTTTAGAGGATAACAATAGAATAAAAGCTTCAGAGGAATAAAAATGGCAATGTAAAAGCTAGAGAATTAAAAAGATGGAATCCCTTAAAGATAAGAGAGTTCTCTTATTTGTAGAAGAAATCCCTTATCTGAGGTTTTAGGATAGCCGTTGGATGCTTAACACACTTTCTTTCTGGTACAGATGTAGTGTAAGATCCATATTATGTGTACCTAATGTGGGCCCCACTATGTCAGGCTTCCCTGGTCATACACGCAACCTTACCTGATTTGTGGGATTTGGTGAACTGCTATACTATTCATCGAGTACTCTCTTGTACGATGTTCAAGAAATTTGGTTGATGTACTTTGCTGATTGATTTGGGGTTTATTCGTCTGAACTTTGCTACTTTCGCACTTCAATTATTTCTTCACTCCGAGTTTCTTCTGTTCTTTGAAGCTCTTTAAAAGTGATTATACGAGAGGTTTTTTGCCATGTCATATGGCACATTAGCAATCTAATTTCGGTTTCCTTCACTAGGCTTAAGTGGTATTTTACTCATTTCTTCATCTTGAATTCTTGTAGTTTTCATGTTCTATATTGAAAGATCTATATCAATTGAGGAATTTAACTAGTTCTATTATGGGCATGTATTGATAATTCGAATTGTGATTGTTAAATTAGTGTTTACACTTGTTGTTGAAGATTATGATTCAATTGATGTAGTATTCGTTTTTATCATTGTAGTAGTATGAGTTTTTACTTCTACTTTTTATGTTCCATTGGGTTATTTGGTGCTTAATTGGCTCCTAAATTGAATCACACATAGGGTACTAATGGGGTTTGGTTTTTGAGCTTGAATTGTGGTGGATCTAGCAAATGACCACAATTTGTATTGAATTTTATGGTTATGGAAAAACTTTGTGTTGCAGCAATGCTGAAGCAATTGATTCTAGGTAGAAGTGAAAATTACTGGTATAATTGATCTATTATTGGTTCATAATAGTCATCTTAAGTTGTGTTTCGTATTTCAAATTGTTCCTTGAATTGTTCTCTAGCTCGTCTGTTAACTAGGTTTTTAGACTAACATTTAGTTAGATTAACTTTAGTTTAGAACACAATCAAAATTTTGTTGGTTTGGTTTAATCAAATGCACATTTAAATTTGCAGTACTTGTGCACACACATAGTCCCTGTGGAATCGATATCTTGTACTTAGGTACATATATTACTTGTTGACCGTGTATACTTGCACATGAACACATTGCACATACCGCGTAAACCGTGGGGGCTTTGGAGGGGCTATGAATGACTGGGTTTTTAATGGTACTCATGTCCCGCTGCAGCAGGTGATTAATAGAGCTTTGAAGTTTCTTTAGGCATATCCTATCGTGCATGCCACACTAGGCTGCAAGACCACCCTTCTCAGTGGTTACCATCGACTGTGGGAGTGTTAATGATGAATACAAATGCTTCTTATTATTTACAGATGCTGGCTATGGTCTTTTTTTTCGGAATCATGAGGGTGTTGTTCTTAGATCTGGTGCTGGACCTTTTTCTAATGCTACATCAGCTTGCCATGCGGAGGCACTTGCTTTAAGACACAATTTGGCAAATATTGAGGAATATTAGAATCGTTCTTTCATTGTTGAGATGGATTGTCTTTTTTCTTCTTTTTTGGCTGTCTTAGATAATATCAAATGCACTTTGGATCAAATAGGCTGTAGGGGAATATTTTACTGTCCTAAGATAACTAATATGAATGCTCGTCAACTTGCTAAATTAGGTTTAAAAATTTCTTATTTGCTGTTACATGAGTAGACTCCTCCCACCCTCTAGTGCAAGAGAGACTACATGCTGACTGATTACTTTGTTCTTGAGTTAATGAAAACTACTTTATTCTCAAAAAATTAAAAAAAAAAAAAAAAAAAAAA
>LVCA01019853.1:94436-106262 GCA_004801955.1 Calotropis procera
ACCAGATAAAAGTACAGATTCTTACCCAACAAAAAAGCGCAAGGCAGGCTGCTCCTGATCCAAATTCAGTAATGCACCTTCATTATCCTTCAAAATAGACCCCAGAATCTCTTTTAAAAGGTCTGGCAGCTGCGCAAAAAGCCATAATACTCCAAGATATTTAAGAATTCCACGAAGAACCTTCTTAAGAGCAACTAAAGGGACCCATCCACCACCATAACCTCCATCATCCCCAAGTCCAATAATGGCTGTATTCAATTCTCCTTTCACATGAGCAGGTACACCTGTGCCAGGAGGTTTTCGTATTGGCAACCCAGAATTTACCATACCCAGACTTTGTGTTGCTTGAAGCGCATTTCCAACACGGTTGAGTCCAGTAACATTTGCTGAGCGTGACATTCCAGCAGTATTTGAGATATTTGTCCTATTTCCATTTGCAACTGATAGCTGAGGACCTGAACTAGCATTGGGGTTATTTGCATTTACCAGAGCAACTGTTTGATGGCCACCAGCAAAACTGCCATCTATGCCATTTAGTTCTTGAGCAACGTGCTCCATTATGAAAGGTCGAAACTGTGGACATGGTAGTGATCCGCCAACAGATGCTCCTCCTTTTGGTGGTGTTGCTGGTTGCAACCAGACCTGATCTCCAGCAAAACACCGCATGTCTACTGCAAAGTTCTTACGATATATAATTCTGATCCAATAGGGACCACGGAGTACTACAGATACATCAATAGGTAACAATGAACTGGGAACTATGCCTGGGCCACCTCTGCCAGCAGCAGCTGCTGCTGCAGCAGCCAACATCGCAGTAGTATGAGGGTTTTGAGCAGACAAGGAACCAGAATTGACTGGTAAAGATACATTATTTCCAGGCACAGATGAAGCTTGACTGGTATTTGCAATTGAATTGTTTGCCAAATATCCAGCCTGTTTTGATACAGAAGAGACGGTGGCTGAAACACCTGGAACTCCAGAAACAGGAGCAGCACGTGCAGGCCTTGTGGCAGCCGCGAGAGCATGCAATGGTCCAGCTGTGAGTCTAATACAATCCAGAAGGGAGGCTACCTCAGCTCCATTGATAAAATCTTCCAAAAACTGCAAGAAATATTGTACTCGTTTAAACATAAGAAAAAAGGGAAAGAAATCTTCAAACATCAAAAGATACATTGCAGAAGAGCACAATATTATGTGCATAAGGTGCCCAACATGGCTGGGTTCTGAAGGTTCATTCATATCTGAAAGCCTAGAACAAAGCAAGATTCTGTGTGTGTATATATATATAAGTCATAATGAAGCAACTCAAGTATAACAAACGCATCAAAGAAGAGAAATCTAATAGACTAGAAAGAGCCAAAAGGTCAGTTACTTGTAGAGGAGATAAGTTTCCAAATAAATTGATTCTTACCCTGCAAAATCCAGCTACAAAACTCAAATTACTCACAGAATGCTAAAACAAGAGAGCCTTAGTTTTTGTACACAAAAATTTGAAGGTAGCATAAATAGAAAGAGTTTACTACGTGAGACCACAAACCTTTGTGTGGGGCCAAAGTTGGTCAGGTGAAACATGCATTGTACAGCCATCTTTACCAGGCTCCCATTCAACAACAAAACGAGCAAGAACACCCGAGCCAAAACTAAACCATAAACTCATCAGTCCTACTGCTTCAATTCTAAAAGCCCTCCTCATCTGCTCTGAAAATTTATCACCCCCAATGTCAAGAAGTGTTTTTGCACCTCCAGGTCCTTTAATGTCTGACTGAGTGTTCTCTTCTAATTTCTCATCTGCCCTGCCTCCGAGAATTTTTCGCATTCCAAGTGCAAATGTTCTAGCATTAGAAAGCCTTTGAATATCAGCCACTAATTTTCTGATGCTGTCAGCCTCAACAGAATGGTAACTCAAAACCACACCTTCCGAATCATAACGGACATGAGAATCCACATCAGATGTATTAGCAATCCTAACTCCAGAACCCCATGGAGTATTGCTGCTACCCTTCTGAAGTTCCCACAAGTCTCTGAAATGTTGGTCACAAATTTTGACATCCCAATACATGCTACCAGGTCTACCTAAACGCAAACATATATGCTGCCATGTATCTCCTCTTGCAAATGGGAGACGGAACCATAGGTTAGAAGATGCATTTCTTAAGCCCACTTCTTCCACATAGGGAATGTCTAGTGCATCCATTTGGCTAGTTAATCGAGCATGCTTAATACAAAGTGAACAGTGCCTCACCACATGAAGAAGCACAGAGATATACACACTTGGAGGAACATTGCCTTTATTTGCTTCAGTGACCAGATCTGCATAAGTGTACCCTTCAGCTTTACGAGAGAGCTCTGATGCAATGAGGATCTTTGAAGGAGGTTGTTGAGGCTTTGACTCCACTACTCTCCTCCTCTTTAGAGATCTCCCATTCACCTCCAGAAACTGGAGTGTTGGAAGAGAATTCATTAACTCAGATATTGTGCGCTTTCTTGACATTTTATCTTGTCTGGAACTAGCATCTAAATGAGAGTTTGCAAGTGCTGCAGTTGCTTGGGCTGTAAAGGAGGGAAGAAAAGAACATTTCTTACTTGCCATTCAAGGTTACCATTAAACAATGTGTGAACAAATGCAATCAGAAAATATCGTCAAAGAGAAGCAATCTTACATTTGGGAGATTGAACCCATGAGTTATATCCAGAACTCATATTTCCAGATACAGTCCTGGTTGGCGAGCTTCTTGGCCCATTTGTCCTTGCATTTGGGGCAGAAACCGAAGCACCAATTTCTAGGGTTGGAGACAAATGTCGAGCTGCACGAATTCCAGATGTGGTCTGTTGATGTTCGTCCATTATGCTGTATGAACCAATTGCACTAGAATGAGGAGGCATCAGTGAACCCAAATCCTGATCAGACTTTGAGGATGACAATCTCTTCACTTGACTTCTTCCTGGGCCAGAAGAAATTGAACCAGTTGAACCTGACTGTATTAAACCCCTATAGTTGCTTGTAGGGTATATTGACCCATTGGCTACATTAGATAATCTTGTGGAATTATTACCCTGTGAAATCTGGGTCACCCCATCCCATTTAGGAGATGATGTTCCAACTTTAGTTCCAGGAATATTCAATACTCCTGAGCCAAAATGAGATGCAGGAGAAGAGCCGAAAGTAGAAACCTGACTTGGAAAATTTTGTGCAGCAGACCCTTTCTCAACCTCAAACACTTCATCAACAATAGATGAAAAGTTTGACGAAGAACAAGAACTGAGCACAGAGCCTTCCAAGCTATACTCGTCAGAAGTTCTGTTAGAAGCAAAGGTGGGTAAAACTGCTAGCAATTTTCTACAGTCAAGGAGACTCAAATTAAGATCATCTTCAGACATCAGCATTTGACCAATATCAACATTTTTTACACGAATAACATTATTCATGTCACTCAAAGATTCACCTTTCCCTAAAGAACCTGACTGAGTTTCAAGTAACTTGAAAAGAGGTTTGAAATCCTTGTCAAGTTGCATGAGTAAATAATAAGAACTCCCACACTCCGGGAAACCCATTAGCAACATAGTCGAACCATTGAAAATGTTTTTGGGTAGCTTAACAGCAGCTAAACCATGATCAAAAACCTGCAAGAAGATTACAGAAATCACCCAGTTTAGCTACTACTAGTCCGGAACATACAATGAAAGCAAGATTTTACTTCTATACATCAAGAACCAAACAAGTGTAAATATATTCAAGTTTCAAGAGCTATAAGAAAAAGATCCAAATTGGCTTCGGGAAACAAAAGTTTTCTTCTGATAATTACGTGGTTGGAGCTCCTCAAAGATGTTTTTATTCAAAGGAGAAAGTGGTAGATACCTAATGCTGGCATATTCAGGTAATCACGGAACTAAAACCTCAGTTCACTCTGCGCCTTTTGACAAAATCAATAGGATTACATAGAGGCTCAATATATTTCTTAACAAAGTCAAACAGAACATTTTCCAAGCTCTGGAGAACTTCATGAAACATGCAGCAAAGAAATAGGATTAGAAGAAACAAACAAACAAACAAACAAAAAATCTTTGACAAGTTTATTCGAACCATCTGTAGGACCGTGAAACTCCACCTAAAAACATATATAGCATTAAAGTCGGATGTTAACAAGATTGGGAAGAGATCCAGGTATCTTCATTGGAAGGGGCAACAGTACAGGAAAGTATGTGTCAAAGAACAACGTTATAAATCTTTGAAACTTTTAGGGGGGAATTACTGATATCTATAGCGATGTTTCTGAAAAACTATAATCTTTTAGAAAGAAATCATATATGCCTCAAAATTTGGGGTGACTGCCACAACCATCCACCTCCCTCCACTACCCAGAAAACTTTCTGGGGGTCTAAGATGGCCCGCTTCCATTAGCTTTACTTCAAATACTGATAAAGTTTTGAAATATATATCTAATTTTACAGCATACTGTAGAAAATTTACAGGTTCTCCCCCAAATACTCTAGTTATTGTCCAAACTGAGTAGACAAACTAGATTTATGAGTTTTTCAAATATTACCACATCAGAATGGAGATTTTTTGTACATGAGGTATAGACGCACAAATATTGACCTTGATTATATTTGACTTTCAATCAAGAAAGGAAGTGGTTGATTACATATTTTTCCTTTAGGGATATTGATACTAGACCCCAACTCAAAGGATGCATTTAACCCGGAGGAAGAAACTATAAGGACAGATTTCTATATGCTCACATGTGCATTCAAAGAAATAATTGGAGTCTGAGAATAGTTTTTTTTTTTTTTTTTCCCCCACCCCCCAAAAAAACTGCAGTAAAATTTAAAATGCATCCAAGAAAAGAAGCAGCAGCTTTATGTGTACCTCAAGACCTAACAATCTTCCCATGCAGGCAAACAAGTGCAAAATACTTTTCCTTCTCAAGCTTATAAAAGCTTCTGCAGCAGTCACGCTTCTCTGGTTCAGAGATTCTTCACATTCCAACAATTCAGATGGTGATACAATATTCTTTGATGAACGAAGAAGGAAACGACCATTCCTGCAACATAATGAAATAAACAAATTTCTCTCAAGAGGGATAGAGGAGAAATTCATAACTAATCAAAATCCATGCATAAAGGAAAGATGCTATCTGCAAAACCATGAATCTGAACTCAAAGTGAACGAGGGGAACCTTTAGAGATATATTGAAAAAAATAAACTGTAGCAAAGGAAGCAGCAGATATTTAAGTCATAAACAGCTTGAAGGGGACAAGTCTCAGCAGTAAACTAAAACAACAAATTTAACAATTTTTAAGCCATAGATTGAACGCTTTTTTCCCTACTTTCTTCTTTAATGGAACAAAGATATCCATAAAGAATTACAAAAAATAATAATAATAAATGTAAAGATATCAGAATTCTATTAACGTAGAAATAGGTTAAAAGAAAATCAAACTCATTAAAATTATTGATGAATCATATTCCTACCACCGACTTCCTGGCCTGTTTGACCATGCAGTCAAGGGTCCAGTTGTTACCTCAGTCTTACATACTAAAAAGAGCCTAAGCTACTTCTTTCATATATGCAAAACTTTTCTATCTTAATACAAGTCATCATCCATGACAACCAGCTTTCAAGTTTGCTGACCATATTTTCTACTCTGCTGTTGATATTTCAAATTAAACAGAGTGTTTGTTTTTGCTTGAGATAATTATAATTGTATATGATGATTCAGCAGGAGTAAGAAAACAAAGGAGTTAAGTCTTCTTAAACTACTTTCTATTGAAACAAAAGTGACATTATAGCTAGCCTAGCAGTTCCTCCTAATGTAAGAAGCACGCAGAGTTCGCTGCTTATTAGTGCAGGCATCAATACCACCACCTTAAATCAATACTATCTTTTCACATTTGCATTAACAACTTCAACCACAAGAGCAATCAGCATATGCTGTCAATGCATATTTCCAAAGGATCAGCAATAACCAACTAGTAAATTAAGAATAGATGCTCCCAGGAACAAAACTACCAGTTGTGTATGCGCAACTAAGATGAACTTTCTCTAAAAAGAATGGTATACTTTCATATCACATAAAAAATGCCAGCAAAATGTTCATGGATTAGAAGAATTCATAGACAGAAGTCCTAACTGATATGATCAAATTATAAAAATGACTCAATCAAAAATGCAGCTGAAAGGAAAGAGACATTGGTAGATCTGATCCTTGAATAGGAAAAGGAGCAGATCTGTAGAGCAGATCTGGTATTGCAACACTCCTTTCTGCAAGAACCCTAAATGCTCTCTTAAAGCTCATATCTGAATGATACTTTACCCAGGTTTGGATGGGGAGAAAACCTTAGCTTACTGGGTTTTCTAACATAAGCATAGAAAAGTCCAAGTGTCATAATCCCAGGAGAACAAACTATGTGATTAAATAAATTCTCCAATATCTATAGTAGGCCAAGGGTTTCATCTCTCCCAATCCCCCGGGGGAATTTCTCTAACCAACGTGCTCATCCATAACACATCCAATGAAGTGCATTACCATAGTGATGGCAACTAACTGTAGGTAACTTTTAAGCTGGATGTTCTCGAAATGCAGGGGCTCTATAAGGTCAATGGAATTCAATAGTGGGAGTATGCTGACACTGCAGCATTTCTTCTCTTTCAAGTCATGGATACATGAACTGATAGTTTTCTATTCAAGAAATCTTGTTTAGGTCATTCCATTAAAACATAGTACTTTGATATATTATTTTTATTCTTTTATGTTTCAAAAATAGAATATTGATCCATGTTAAGGTCCAAATAAGGAATAAAAAAGACATTCCATGACTCTACCACTGTCCACTTAATGGCATTTTCATGGTCACATATCTTTCCAAAGAATAAAAAAGTATTTCCAAGACTCTGTAACCATCTGCTTAAAACCACTTTCGTGGTCACATATTTCACAAGCTCGGGAGTGATAAGAAATCTTTCTCTTCTTTCATTAGCCAGGAAAAGCCACCTTTTGCTCAAGAATGTTCTCATTTGATCCAGTACCATTCCACTTGATAGGAATAGATTTGATAAATATTATTAAGCTCTTAGAGAGGACTTGGATTTATAAGTTTACCACTCTAATGACTCAAGCAATTCAAGGTTGTTTTCTTGTGCCTTGATAAACCAGCAGGGGAACACTTCGGGCACCAAGAAGCCCATTCTGACATCTCTTCATCAATCATAGGATAGCCGATCTGTTACCTTTAGTGCAGACTTATGTCCAAAAGAACATCCAGTATCACAACTAAACAAAGCTTGAAATGAAAGAGGATCCTCTCAATAGCTTAGTCAAGTGACAGTTAATTTAGAAGCTTAATATCACTGTACCACAATGAAATCAGTAATTACTCAGTTAAAGCACAATACTAATTCAAGGTCCAGTTTTCCTTAGTTTATTTCATTAGAAAGTGAAAAGGGTCCAATAATTCAATCCTGATAATTTACTCAGATTATATGGTATTTTACATTATAGTTCCATTAAAGACATGCATAAACCAAAAAGCAGCCAACTTGCAAAAAAAGTCTTCAGTCATTTGTGGCCTAAACAGATTCAATATTTCCACCTTTTAATGGAAGACTTAGGGTGCATTTTCTGATTAACAAAATAATTTTTATAGGGATATTTCTCATAGCAATCTTAACATTCAGCTTTGCCATCTATAGTGCAAATATTTAATCCAGTTACCTACTAAAAGTTACAAGCTATGAAATATAATGATCGTTTTTGCAGGATGTTGAAATCATACAGAAATCAAGAGTGAAGGAAACCTTATATTTATTCCGAGGCTAAAAAATGATGATCCATAGGCACGAACCAAAAGAACCTCCTGGCCTTCATACTTCCCCGAGTCAAATTTAGGGTCCTGCAAACACAGAATCAGAGTGCAGGAGAAAAAATTAAACAAAAACTCAACACTTAGAATACATGTTCCATTACCACTGACAGTAAAAGCTAAAGTTGGTTCATCCTGAATCACATAGCTTCCAGAATGTCCAATAGAAATGGACAAGGTACCATGAAGAACCCATCGAAACCAAGAACAAGATTTAGACTGCAAGCATGATACAGATTGTTTCCTTTCTTCACCACAAAATATACAGATTTCAAAAGAAAAAAAAAATGAAAAGCTAAAGTAACTTTTTGTGTTACACTCCAAAGCTGCATCATTAACACTTCACACCATTTTCATGAGAAAATTGTTTCCCAGGTAACAAATGCACTGTTCTAAAGGTTTAATGCTGGTTTCTAATAAAGTAGAAGGATTATTAATGGTAGCTATCTACCTCTGCAGGGTTTATTCCAAATTGATGAATTCTATTCAGGTTACACTAAGATTCCTTCTATTCTACAGCAATCTACAAGTTCAAAGAAGAAATACTGCTTTACAATACAACAGCTAAATTGATGACAATTGATAAAAAGGAGAGAGAATGTGTAACCAAAATGGCAAATCCAAAAAAAATAAATAAATAACCCAAAAAAAATTGTGAAATTTCTGATTTACAGAAGTGTAACTTCTCTTCCAAATCTTACAGCCAAAAAAAGGGTGGAGTGTGGTGGCAGATCTATTATAGTTGACTGTATTTCAATCACATTAATAAACCCTGGTGATTCTTGCTCCACAAATAACACGATTTCTCAATTAAACCCACAATACCTTTATAAGAAAATCCATATGGTGAGGATGTCAACCAACTCCAACATATGCTTCAACTTAGGCAAAAGAAATGTTCAATCAACTTTAAAGGTAGCAAACATATTTCACAAAAATTTAACTAGATAATAACACACCCCTTATGCATGTCTAACAGCCCTTCCCTAATTATTAACTTATCTAACAGATATCAGGGGATTTCATGTTGAAACTGGGAAAAAAAAAATAAACAGTGCAAGGAAACAAATAAGATATGAGAAGCAAAAAGTTGATAATAGCCTAGATTTCTAAACCATACATTCCACAGTGACACAGACATAACACCACTAACCTTCCTGTGGTCTGCATTAGTTTCATCAGAATTACTCATAAGATGAACATCTCCTGCAGCTCGACAAATCTGACCATTTTTCTCCAACTCTTTAAATATTTCAAGTAGACGGGTATACCTATTGCAACATATAGCTCTAAGTAACAAATTCTCAACATCAATACAACACTGATCAAGTGAAAATTCTGCTTCCTTTCCAGTTAAAGGATCAATAACAAATGTGCTATGTAGGCACTTGATTTGCAGATCTGATCCTGGTTCGATTTTAATGAACGGGCAGGACCCAGTATCTGGGGTACCAGGAGTTTTATCAAAATCTAACCAATATAAAATCTTTAATCCAGGAGTTCTTAAACCAGATGCATCACTTTCTCCATCTTGTGTTACTTGTGTGCTGCCAGAACTTCCCCCTTGTCCAACACTAACATCAGTTATGAGCTCAAATTTAATAGCATCTTTCCATCTACCTTGCCGAAGTGCTTGGACTTGTCTTATAACAGTATCCATGATAAGGGCAATACAAAGCTCGTGAAGGATGGAGTATAATATCATGAATGGATTTTCTGCAGCGGCCATTCTGCGTTCCAGATCATCTCCAAGAGCATGCCGACGCATTTCTTCCAACTTCACAGGTCCACTCTTCTCACCAACAAGCAGCTCCATATGTAATATCCTCCACAGGTTCATGTGTCCTCGGTAACCAAGGGTTACAAGAACTTTAAACTCTCCGTCAACACAAAGCAGAGCAGTACCATCAGATACCTTTACTTCGCTGATTTCTTTTGGAATTGTAACTTCAAGTAACTTTGACCGGACAAGTATATCTAGTTTCTTTAAAGCTGGCTTTTGCTGTTCCTCATTTAATGTGCCCTTGTCACCAATATCTTCAATACATTTTGGCAAACGTTGGTAAGTTCCAGTAAGTAGAACCTCAATCGCAGAAGGAACATCATAGATTGGAGCACGAGCTTGCTGTAAAGTCTCATGCATGAAGTACATAGAATCTGCTGCTTGGGTAAAACATGTGTCATGACTTGATAAAGTTGATGACAGTTGTTGACAATACTGTATCAAAGGCACCTGAAAATCATGTATATTTGAAAAAAACTGTAATTACTAAGATAGCTCCATAAGATGTTTGAAAACAGAGCCAATATTAAGATTTTTACAAATGAACAAGAAGCAGCTACTAGTGGATTTCAACTACAAGCACATGAACAGCACATATATAAACATGAAAAAAAAAAATGTAAGGAAATAATTTCAAAATAATCATCAAAGAAGTACATGTAGAAATGAAAGCCCAGAATGATGATGACAAATGCACATATAAGATAACAGAGACTCAACAATAAATTTCCACGGGCACCTTTTCTTTCTTAAGGGCATCAAATATCTCTCCGTGCCTTATGCTTCAAATTAAAAACATCTATACTGAATTGGGGAAAGAAAAAGGTCACCAGAGGAAAGCACCCTGATTAAAAAATGTTTCTAAAGGAAAAGTAACCAAAATACTAAAGGGGAATTAAACCTCGACATCAGAAAACTAAAACCATTCAGATCTACTACTACTGACCTCTTCGATGGAACACACCAAAAAGAAAACGTAAAAGAAAATTAAGGACAAGGTTGGAGATCTTCTCTCTGATCCTGCTCACGTAAACCAACCAAAAGAAAACAGTGACGAACTACCTACAATTGGTTTCTAAAAGATCCACAATTTTGTAATTAATATAATTTCTCCATTTATTTCAATTCTAAAAAAAAGAGGATATTGTTAGGATCCATATTAGATACTATCCAAACAGCTTTTAGGAACTTTCTATATTATTTTAATATTATGTTCTCATTTTAGTAATATTACGTTCAGATTCATATCTAAGTAATTAGGTATGCTCTTTTCTACTATAGCTGTTACCAAATTAGTGAATCCAGTCAGGGTTAGGTTTTGTTATCCTTTGAAGCGTATTTAAATTGTTGTTTTGGAACAATAAAGGGAAGGACAAAGTAAATTTATTCTCTAACTCATCTTATCTTCCAGAGGTGTTATGAGTTCCCTGTTCTTGAGCTTCTGGGTGATTGCTCCCTTTAAGAGCCTCAAACTTTCAGGAAACATAGTTCCCAGCCTATGACACACTACATGAGTAGTTCACAGAATAATTTGGTATCAGAGCCAAATGTCATGGGCAACTTACTGAAACTTGAAGAGAAAATTGGATGCATATATTCAACAAATAGAAAGAAGGATACCCCAATTTAAAGAGGATCAAAAGGAAACCTAAGAAATATTGCAAGTTATGTTACAACAATTGTCTACAAGAAAATTCAGATTCAAACATGATTCAGCTAACCACTAACTAGAGATAGAGGATCATAAGGGACTCAAACCAGGTATTCTATGGTACCTAAATATGCCAAGATGGAGTTCCCTTTTTATCATGGTATCAAGGACACATTAAGTTGGCTCAATCTTTGCAATCAATATTTTAAAATTCATGAAAAGGTGGAAACAACAATGTTTCATATGAGACAGAAGGCCCAACTATGGCCAAATAAACTAAAACAAAAAGAACCAGGGTTGTATTGGGATGCATTCAAGACCTGCTGTCACTTACACTTCAAACCCTCACCTTCAAAGCAGCACTGGGGAGTTGACCAATTATAAAAATAGACAGAACTAATTAAAGATATTTGGATAGGTTCCAAACAACTCTTCCGTACCAGTTCACTGCAATCTGTAGTAAACTTGTTTACGCACAGGTGGATTTACCTTTAAGACTTGATGTTGAACTGCAACCCCCCCACCGCCCAC
>LVCA01019874.1:9637-20678 GCA_004801955.1 Calotropis procera
TATGAAGATAACAGTCTCTTGGTTATGAGCCTCTACTAATGCTATTAAAGCACAAAAGAGCCAGTAATCAGTACTATCATTTTTCTCAACTCACTCATTATTCTTATGGAAAAATTGTCCAGAAAACAAGGTTGTGAAACACATCTATGGTTTGCAATTCCCTCACCAAAAACATGTACTGGCCTTAAAAAGGTATTATTTGCATAATTTCTTAAAAAATGTAAAACTCAGGAATAGGAGACGCACCACGAGTATAGAAAATTGAGTTAGTAGGTATAGCATCACTCTGATTTGGAAATGAGAATCCTTCATGTCCGCTACTTTCTGCAGGCTTTATGTAGAAAGCTTGTGTCTGGAAACCAGAGGCCGGAGTTTTTTGCTCCTTATAGTCAACTTCCATAGAAATTTGTCTACTCCCATCAATATCTTTCAAACCATTTTTCTCATTTCCAATGGAGGAATTTGAATCGCACGCAACAGGAAAATTCAGATCTAGAGCATCATGCCCTTCAGTTTTCACAACGGACATGTAACTACCTTCAGACATCAGTGATTGCATGGGCGAACTAGACTCACTCAACTCCTTTAGCTGCATATCTTCAGGAATAGCAGAATACCACATCTCATAAAATGTCAAACCAACAACAAAATTTGCAAGAGGATTGCTCTCAAAACCACGTTCCTGCATGAGACTGATGGAAGTACCACCATGAGCAATAAAACATGACCGTTAAAATACTTACAAACACATAAGATGTGTACAATTAGATATAACGCATTTTTCAAGGCCACAAGAATAATCAATCAAATCATTGGTAACCAGCTAGACCTCATCTTCCAACTAGTACATGGACCACCTAATTTCTTTACACACCAGTTAAATTCTGCAATCTTCTCAATGTTCTCAAATGATATGAACAAATTATTACAACACAATGCGTTCCTTCACTTGCCAATAGCTTTTGTATTCAGTTTTTGTTCTGCATAGATTGTCAGACTATCCAATCCATTTAGGCGGTCATTACATGATGAAATATATTCATTCGTTTTTAAAAGAATAATTATATTCATGTCACATTCACCCATCTCCATGCCCTTTGAAATGACTGCTTACTGACACTTTACAAAGAAAATGAATCTTTCAACATCTAAGAAGGTTCTCTGAAGCTGCTAGAAAAAAAAATAAGGCAACATTGTTATCGCATCGAAATCTTACCATAAAGCACTCTGGCGAGCATCCTCTATATTGCCATGTCTAAGACAAAATAGTAAAAATTCCAACTGAACAGCAAATCTATCCTGACAAAAAATACAAGCTTAAAATTTGCTATAGCAACATGCAAAGGATGGTGTCAACAAGCAAATTAAGTTGTAATAACTCTTGAGTACAATCTAGAGTTATCCAATGAAATTGTTCAAGAAAAATCATTCTGTTACCAACTTAAGTTTAGTTCATTACTTCTAACATGAATTAACAATTCATTGATCGTCTTCTCTTATTTCCTTAATTTTTCAGACAAAAAAAGAGAGCCTCCGGGTTGACTTTTCACTGCATGACAAATACAAATAAATAAAAATAAAATAAAGAAATAATCTGGGCCTCCTTCTTGAAGGTAATTAGTTTATAGATAGTTCTTAAATGTGTGAAAACTTTTAAAAACAATCATTGTCGGCTAATACTCTTTTTACCTCTCACTATCAAAAAATAGCTCAAATGTTCAAAATGGACACAAAAACCAGCTAAGATGGCTGAAACAAGAAAAAATGCTTCCGCAAGAAGAGCCAGATACAAGAGCTTTTTCTAAAGTTAAGCACAGTGTAGATAAACAGCATTAACTCTATAGGCGAAGGAGGAACAGAAGGTAGAAAATGGTATTCATCTTTTTTCTGCTTCTTCTTTTTTTTCCCCCTTTTTTACTATTTGTAGCAGAATTAACATCCCTTCTCACCTATAAGAGTAATATGAAATTTCTTCCCCTATCATGAAATATTCAGCACATTGAGCTCATTAACGTTTATCATCAAATCATTTGTTGTTTTTCTATATTTACCTTGATGGCTGCTTTTCTGTTGCTCCTAACTTTTTCATCCATAAGTCAAAGATATTCTGGATTTTTCTTTGGTTGAAAGTATTACCTTTTATCTGCCGCATAAGTTGCAGAGTAGCCTGTGATAATCACAAGATTTGTACACATTAAGGAGAGAACAGACCAACAAGAGATAATAAATACCTAGAATAATAAATCAAATCTAAAGTTAATTTGAAGGAAAGAACAAATATTATGTGCTAAACTTGGGAAATAATCTCCCAATGGAGTTTAATTTTATTTCGGATAAAATTAAGACATTTGATCATAATCTATTCTTTGGAAGCTGAAATCACTGTCTTGAAGACCATATTAGGATTAAAGGAAGTGTGGGAAAGTAAAAGAAAGAAAACTGACTAAACATGATCATTGAATTTTTGGAGGGAAATGGCCGTTCTGGTTTTTGGTAGATACCCTTGTTAATAGATCTGTTCAATTCTGTGAAGCTTTAAGTTCGTATCGGTGTCAATCGAAACCAGCAAAAAGAAGTGAACATTAGAAAATATAAGAACTATTGGACTTTAAAGAAAAATAATAATAAAACACAGAAAAATGCAACGAATATACAGACGACATCCTACAGAATATGGAAGCACCCGATTCGCACCCAATATTTGGACCGATTTCTCGACGCAGACGCATCTTTAACAGTCGCTTTCAGCAAAACACTCAAAACACCACTCGCCTCGGACCAATTGCGCTGCAACAGCAGCTTTTTCAAAAGCAACCACAGTCTTCTCCGGTGTAGCGACCTCAGACTTTCACCATTTTCCTCCTGTTGAATAATACTCTCCCTTTCTTGCTGCCAGCAATCTCTCGGATTTGTACTAGACATAGTAATCCTCCTAATTCTCCTCTTTCTGGTAGAAGTATTCGGAGCATCACGGACGTCGGCGTCATCTTCCGCTGCTAGGCCAAGCTTCTTGCGAATTATATTAGCCTCTTTATCCTCCCCGTCGGGCAGCGATGCCGGAGCCGGACTCTCCGCCATCGCAATTGAAAAAAGGCAGAAGGTTCAAATAAGCTGGAATTCGCGGGACGCGGGCAATATTCCTGTCTGTTTGTGCTTTTCCGTCAAACCGGCAAAAATTCCAGTTTCATGGGGGGGTGGGGTGTGGGTTTCGTTGAGATGTTTAATTCTTCAGAGTTATTATCCAAAATTGGGCAAATTTTTAAAAAGTTTCCAATATAAGATTTTCTTTTTCAAAAGAGAATTTCTTTAATAAATTAAGAGTTTTTTTTTTTTAGTAATTTCTTCATGCCCAATAATTACTTTGAGCGCTGGTTAAATCAGATTTGAATCGTGTCTGACATATATTGAGAGAAAGTTCTCCTTACACTTGTTTATTTCATAGGCAAAGTTAAACTAGAATTGAATTGTGTCTGACATTTATTGGGGGAAAGCTCTCCTTACACGTTTTTTTAATAGGCAAAGTTGAACCAAATTTGAATCATGTTTCACATCTATTAGGGAAAGCTCTCCCTAAACTTGTTTTTTTCATAAGCAAAGTTCGAACACGAGACTTGAGAATAGGAACCAAACTCTTTCAGGTTGGAGCAACAAGTATTAGTTAATAAATAAATTAAGAGTTACAAAGTATATAATCAGATTAAAGAAATACATCTAAATGGCTCAGCCCCGATATAGCAAAAAGTATAATATCCATAACAAAAAGAAGTGTGGAATACAAAAATATTCTAGCAAAAATTGTCACTCTTCTTTGCTTTATGCTTGGACAGTGTATCAACAACCCCATTAGCTTTTCTGTAATATTGTTTGACTCAACATCTAGAGAAGGAGCTTATCAAAGATCTATAGTCATTGATCAAAGCAAAGTAGTGAGCATTTCCATTATTATTAGTAAATGCCAATGTTGTTTCATAATCAATTTGAATCTCCAAGAACTGAATATCCAAACGGGCCGCTAGAAGTTGACCTTGTATCAATGCCAAAATCTTAGCCAACAAATTAGTAGTGAAAAAATGCTTCTACATAAAACCCTTAATCCAATTGGTTGTATAATCTCTTATCACACCTCCTATTCCATCTGTTCCCAGGTTAGGACTAGTTGACCTATCAATATTAAGGAAAAAGAAGGGGGCACCATGAGGTTTCCAACAAATACTGACAGGAATTCTAGGAGTCTTCAGGTCATGGGCGTCAATTAGGTGGTAGAATTCAATGGCTTTATGAAAGATAGAATTAAGTTTAAGAAAGAATTATCAGGTTTAAAGATCATTTTATTTCTGTAAAGTCAAAGATTCCAACAGAAAGGAAAAGCAAGAAGATCAAGAAGTGTAGACAAAAAGGATGACTTCCAACTTAGGATTAAAACTCAACCATTTCTGCAAATCATCTTCATTCCAAAAATAGTGGTCAAAAGTAGGGGCTTCAGAAAAAAAACACATTGTTTCCAAATTGCAAAGGCAATAGGACAATCCCTTAAAATGTGCAGGGTGTTTTCAAGAACAATATGACATAGATAGCAGGAATTATTTGGGGCAATATGAAGCTTAAAAAGAAAGGAAGATTGAGGAATCCTATCATGCCAGCTTATAAAGAGAAAAAAACCTAATCTTAGGCATTGTTCTTAGCTTCCAAAGCCAATCTGGATTACACAAAAGGGGTGCCCTGGGTATAGCTTATAAGTTGGGAATACATGGACTTCTTGGTAAAGAAACTATTAGAGATTAAGGACACAACTTGAGAGTCTTGTGTAACGTGGAGAGGCACATGAGTTTGAAAGATAAGAACTTTAATGGAGTCAGGAAATCAGAAGAAAGAAGATTAAGGTTCCATAAGAATAATTGGTGAGCTTCGTCTCAAATAAATTTACTTTTAGCAAGATCAATCCCAAAATATTTTTTAAAACTTTTAAAGTCCCAATATTCTTCTTTCTCTTTCTCTTCTACTTCAAACAAAGTATATCTAACTTCGTTTCTTTCCAATTTTCAAAAACACAAACTTAGGATTTTGAATTCCTCAAATCTCTATCAAAATGTTTCCTTTATTTTCACTTTCATAATCAGATTTTTACCCTTTTATTTAATTTTTTTTCCCTTTCTAAAAAAAAAGTAATGAAGATTGTATCCTTTTTTTTAATTAACTAAACAAGGTAACCTGTTAAATTTTTAAATTTTCTAAAGAATCCCTTAAAAATGACCTTATTTTTCTCTAATAAAAAAGTTTGGAACTTAAAATTTTTTTTTTAAAAAAAAATTAGGACTGAGCTTGACAAAAATAAATTTATTTGGGATTAAACTCGCTAATTATTTGGTTCCATAAACCACCAATTAGAACATCACTGACACAAATATTTTCCTCATTAATATGAAGGGGACTAGAAACTAAAGATCTAATAGGTCCAAGAGGGAGCCAAGAATAGAACCAAAAACTAGTTTTAAGCCATCTCCTATGATATGCTTATAGAAGAGCTGAGACAAATTCCATCCTAATTGAATTTTTAGTTACATGTGAAGAATTGGGAAAGGAATTAACAAACCTAGACCACAAGGAATTATGATGAGTGACTCTACATCTCCAAGCAAGAATGGAAATAAGGGATTGATTACAGTGGACCATTTAATGAGATGGTTTTTTATTTAGTAACCGAGGAACTCTGTAGAGATTGCAATTCATGAAGTCAAGAGTTTTTAGGAATTTAGAAGGTAGTATAGTTGTTTGCATGATATGAAGAGAAACAGCATAGAGGGTCCTTTGGATTAAGGAATCTACCAGAAGTAGCGAAAAATTTGTTGTTCCATAGATTAATTATATTCTTGAGTTTATCTAGGATAGGCATGAGGTCCCTAAATTTTAATTTCTTGTCAGAAAGAGGAACTCCTAAATAGGTACATAGATTATCACAAATATTAATACTAAGAATAGAGGAGATGGAACTTTGAAGCTAAGAAGGGGAATTTTTGGAGAAAAGGATATGGACTTAGTAAGATTGATTTTCAAACCCCGAGAGGTCACTAAAAGCATCTAATGTATCCCTAATGACAGAGGCATTCTTAGCAGTGGCTTGGGCAAACAGAGTTATGCCATCAATAAATAGAAGATGAGAGATTTTTGGAGCTCGAGAATTAATGACCGGTTTTGCTTAAGAAATTTATCAATGGATAGGGTTCATGTCTATGCATAGTTATGAGAAATTAAGGACTACAGTTAAAGAATATAGCATATAAGGTTGTCACTTAATTCAACAAAGCTTAAGGCAGAGTACTTATCAACGATTTTACATTTGTAAATTATCGTTCTATCTCAGAAACGTTGGTAACAGCTTGTTTAGTATCTATGAATTAATCTATAATTAGCCTAGCGAGAATTAATCAATGGTTACATGTAGTTGGAGTGATGTTGATCCCAATTTGAACATTCAGATTAAACTCATGCAGAAAAACTCAAGACGGAAAAGAGAAAATATTTGTTAAGAATCTTAATTAGGCAATTATGATCTCTTATTTTACTTGTTACCATATCTGAATTACCTAAATTGATTACCTCAACACGGGGCATTACAAGTAACCCTAAAATCTTTTGAGTTTATTAATAAACCTCATCGTTAATAACTCTCTCTAAGATCAGCATAAAAAACTAACTCAACTTTATTAAAACATCTAAAATATCTGGGCTGATCATGTTAATTATTCTAATTTGGTAATTAATTAATTTTTAGGGCTAGTCTAAAGTAGTTAAACGTTAAATTAAACCTAAGTGACATACACTTGGCAATAATCAAATAGTAGTTTAATTTAAAAGCACAAGTAAATAAATGAGGCATAATGTAAATTCAAATTCGGGATCCTCTCGAGATATGTATTCATAAACTCAAATTATTCAAACATAAACGACAAGATTCCAGAGTTTTAGAATTCTAATAAATACTCAAGTAATAGACAGAGAATTAAAAAGAAAGAGGAAAGAAGATATTTGCTGTATAGTTGTCACTACTTTATGATATGTTTCGATTATGCGATCCCTTGAATTCTAGGGATACGTCCCTTCCTTTACTCATCAAAACCTTCAACTCACGACCCTCAATCTAGTTGTAGCACTCTCCCTTATAGTTTGAGGCTCAAGTGTTGCTCCGATAAAAAAAAACGAGAATTTAGAGTTCTCAGGAATTACTAAAAGGAATCCCGAAATTTTAAGAACTCTAAAATCAAAATATTTCACTATTCTTGCTCAAATCTAAGATTGAAAACTCAATTAGAGAGTATCGAGTGATTCTAAGCACTAAAGAATGCTCTAAGATGAGATGTGTTATTTTGTTGAAGAATGTGGAGGCTTCTACTATTTATAGGAGTGAGTCTGGGGGCATTCTAGACCTTTCCAAAGCCAAAATTCTCAAAATTCCTGCATCTGGGCCGATGAAGGCCTTGCTAGGCTTGAGGACGGCCGTCTTAGGCTAAGGCACAAGGACAACCGTGCTGATCCATGAGGACGATCGTGCTTAATTTTTTTATATTTGCAATTTTGCCCCATATTTATCCAGTTGTGCAATTTAGTTCCTAAAACTTTCTTGAAATCAAAATCAAGCTATTAGAGTATCTTTTTCATGAAATTAAGTCCAATTACTTTCAAATTAACCATAACACAAGCACAAACCAATACTAAAAATGTGATATAATTTGAAGTTATCAAGAATTAATTTGAATAGGGGACTAGAGATTCTGATTAACTTTATCAATGAACATAAGGACAAAAACTCCACTGCTAAAATAAAAAAGATAGGGAGAAATAGAGTCACCTTGCCTAACACCTCTAGAAGGAATAATGGGAGCAGATGACCTCCCATTAAGGAGCACTTGTAGAGTACTAGAGTTGAGGTAATTCAGGGTTAGTTTAGTGAATTCACTCGAAAAACCAAAGAGATCAAGAACCTTTGTAAGGAAATCCCATTCTAAACAATAAAAGGCCTTTTCTAGATCTATCTTAAGAATCATAAAGGATTTCTTCCTTTTTGATAGGTTTATTAATGTATTCTAAGATCCGTTGGGTAATAAGAATATTATCTGCAGTTCTCCTTCCAGGAAGGAAAGAGTTTTGGCAAGGACTAATTAAATTACAAAGAATAGTTCTAAGCCTATAAACAATAATCTTAGTGAAGATTTCGAAGCCAGAATTGTAAAGACTAAGGGCCTAAAGTTCTTTACAGTCTCTGAATGATCATTCTTAGGGATTAGGACTAGATAAGTATAATTAACTACAGAAGGAAGTTGACCTGAGCAGAAAAACTTTGTGAAAATTTGAAAAAGTTGAGGCGTAACTAACTCCCAATATTTTTGGAAGAGTATGGGGTTAAGGCCACCCGGACCAAGGGCCTTGAATGGATGAAAGTCAAGGACAATTTTTAAGAAACAGTTGGGGGATGAAAATTTGAGCAGAGATTTCCCCTCAGAAGTAGAAGTAGAAGTAGTTGGACGGGGAAACGAGGGTATGGGGGACCAATCACCAAAAGGTTTTTTAAGGAGAACAAGTTATTAAAGAAAGATAAAATAAGATTATTGATAGAATTATGATCAAACAACCATTGACCATCATCATTTTTAAGACCTAAGATGGCATTTCTATGCTTGTTGCAAATAGTAGTTTTATGGAAGAATACAGTGTTAGCATCACCATTATTAAGCCACAGACCTAGATTTAACTTTCCAAAACAAATGTTCATGTTGCAAAATAGAAATGTATTCTTTTTTTAAGTTGACCATGAAGCTTGGCAAGGAAATTACTATACTTAGTTTAAAAAACTGTTGAATACCTCTAAGTCTAACAAGAAGTTTTCTTTTCCTAAAGAACAAGTTTCCAAATGTGGAGCCATTCCAACTGACAGCCTCCTTATGAAAGGAAGAGAGATAGTCTTAGTAACTGGAAGAAGGGAGCCAAGTCTTTTTAATGACATCAAAAAAGGAAGGGTGATCCAACTACATAGGCTCTAGTTTAAAACCTTGTGAGGGGATCAAAGAGAGTACAATGAAGAGGAAGAGGGCAATGGTCAGAGAGATATCTAGGTAGATGGTACCCTTGGGTTTTAGGGAACATATTCAACTAGGAGGAGTTCACTAGAAATTTGTATAACCTTTCTTGAATAAAAGTAATCATATCCTTGAATCTATTATTTGCCCAAGTAAATTTAGGCCCTCTAAACCCCAAATCAAATAAATGACAACTGGAAATTGTAGCATTAAAAGTATCAATAGCTTAGCAGGTCTACCTCCTTTCTTTTGAATAGAATTCATAATATGTTTAAAATCACCTCCACTAACCAAGGATCATTATGTAATTTAGATAGAGAAAGCAAGTTATTCCTAAAACAATAAAATTAGACATATAAGGTTTTGAATAGACTACAGAACATAGAAAAGCAGGGGCAGAGGGATTAACCTGCACCTTAAAGTGAATCTCCTGAGGGAAGGTTGAAATGATCTAGATATTAATAGAATCATTCCACTTGATATCAAGGCCCTTAGAGAGCCCTTTAGCATTAGACTTAATAAAAATGCTAAAACCTAACCTACTAAGAATAGAGTCATTACTAGGGCCAAGGATTTTGGTATCTAATGTGCATTTTTAACATACTACAAAAATGTGTGATTAAGATGATGAAACTAGTTAAGAGAGAATCACATTGATGTCACTTTTAAAATAAATTCACACACAACCGGGCAGAGTACCGATCATGTAGTATAGTAAAATGAAAGCATCTTAGATTTTAAATTTATAAGATAAAATCGTTATAACCCAAAGAAGTTGGTACAAAATCACATAATACAAAATTTAAATCATAGAAATCAAACTAGAATTCTAAAAAAAGAGTTGGAAGAATATAGATTTAAACTACATCTAATCTAAGAAACCAAGTAAATGACAATTAAAAGTAAAATGTAGGATCTCCATGATTTAGCCCAAATGAATTTTTTGGAGGACCTTTCATTCAAATGTCTGATTGCTTTGAGAATCATAATTAATGATCCAAGGGTGGCTAGTTTAGTTTTAGGTTGACTCTCACTTGGCACTCCCACATCCAACCATAAATTTTGGCCTAAACCTATGATTGTCATATTAAATCTCCTTATAATTCACATCTATAAGGAGGAATCAATAAGAGAATGATGCAAATTATTGGAAATAGTAATATGGAACCATTATAATACTTCAAAGAATGGAATATAAAAATTTCCCATAAATTCACTAAAGAAATGTAGAAGGAAAAATCCTAATGGGAATTGTTGCTAGATAATCAACATACAAGGAAAAGTAGAACAAAGGAAAGGAAATTATACAACAAATCAAAGCTTGGTATTGTCCTTCAATCCCTTGGAATTGAATCAATGTAGCTCTCTTGGATTTGATCTTTAACTCCTTCAAAAACTTAAATCAAAAGTTCCTTACGGATCGAGGCAACCTCAACTCAAATCTTCAAAGGAGAATACAACCAAATCTACCAACTATAACAACACTTTAATCCCTAGAACAAGAACTTTCTCATGATCATGACAAATTCTAGAACTAAGAACAAAAACACTATAATAATTAATGTAAAATGTGAGAATTCAAAATGATAGAGTTTCTTTAAGCTTAAAACAATTAGTCTCATCTAATATTTACAATGAATAAAAATTCAGCTATACATAGATAAATTACAATGGGATGAGATTAAATTTTATAATATTAAAATCTCCAAAATTCTACATAAATTAAGAACATAACCATAAATATCTTGTGTAGCATGAAGAAGCCCTTGGGTGCGACGTGAAGACCCTACGATGGTGGTTTGAAGACACTCTTGATGGTGGTTTGAAGATACCCAGGATGCTTGCTTAAAATAACTGCATTTTAACCCCTAAACTTACTCTTTTATCCTTATTTCACCACAAACTTCTTACACGCACTTAGAACACAATCTAGAGCATTTAACCTCAAAAGTGCTTGAATTAATCAAAATTGA
>LVCA01019877.1:65592-76496 GCA_004801955.1 Calotropis procera
GGAATTTCCAAACAAAACCTCTCTATTAAGCTATGCTACAGTACATGCAATGAACATCATGCAATAACATGTGTGTGTGTGTATATATATATATATGGATAGAGGTGATATTCATAAATAATCACCGGGAGAGCTGAGTGACAGAGAGGGGCACCGTGGTTCTGGACTTTAGGTACAGAAAAGAGGTGACTGAAGCGGATAACTACTTCCAGATTCAAGGTAGAGTTGCTTTTATCTCGCTTGCATGATTCTCGGTAACATACTTGGGCTCTATACTGGATCTAATCTTCTTTTAATTTAGGGCTCTTTGCTGTTGTTTTTCCCTCTCTTATTCTTATTCTTTTCCTTATTTGGCTATAAGAAAATATCCTCTTTGACGATGGTAGAGTTAACAAGCTAGCTTCTTGTTTTTATATTTATAAATTATGGGTTTTTTTTCTTTTTAATTTTTTTTTTCCTCTCTTGATTTTAGAATGTCATAAAGAGTAAAAGAAAATCTTTTGGTATTAATTAGGTAAGTGGTTTATTCTATATGCAAATATTGGAAGAAAAATTTAATCTGTTTATGTCCTCTACGATGTTTAAAGCTTATTTCTTTTTCGCATTGCGGCAAAACGTTGGCAATGCTTTTCAACTATCCTCTGCTTCATTCTTATCTATTTATTTTCTTCAACACATTGTTGCAAATTTCAAATGAAGCCTTTGAATATACCTCTTCTTTTTATAACATTATTCAACTCTGGGCAGAGCCTTATTCAGTTGTTATTCTTCTGAAAGAAGGAAGGCCTTTAGCTTATCTCGAAACAGGTATTCCCAACGTTAAAAATCTAAATGCCTTCTGGATTTGTGAACTTGAGAGTAAAGTGTAAGTGAAAGCCGTGTAGCTACTGACATTTCGAACCAAACTATCGCTTGTTTTTTAGGTAATACATTATGCACAAAAATGTATGAATGCTAACAGCATGAATCTGCCAATTTTGGATCTAACTATTCGTCGGAAAAATGTCTGTTTTTTGTTGCAGCTTCAAGAAAATAGTAGTGGCATTCTCTAGCATCCTTAGTCATTGCTTAACTTGCTTTGGCCACTTCATAATTCTTTTGAGGTTCAGACACTATGTTTCTCAAGTTGAGGATATATGTATTTTCTAAGTGTTCATAGACTTGTTCACCAGCAAGTAGTTTTTCCTCTTCCGTCAAGGATTGTTCTGCTCTTTTATGGCTTTCTTGTGAAAATTGTAGTGTTTTGGTGTCAATACTTGGTTCTGTTTAATCAGAGTGTAGAGAAGGAAATATTTTATAATCCCATGATGGATCAGTTAAGACATCATAACCCTGGTCAAAAGAGTCCAGTTGAGCATGATGGTGCAGAATTTGAGGGATATATGATGGACTCATCAGATTATGCAAACACCAACATAAGTCCCATGGAGCACAATGTTTCAGAAGCAAAACCAGTGCTTAATTATTCTATACAGACAGGTGAAGAGTTTGCTCTTGAATTCATGCTTGACCGGGTCAATCCTAGGAAGCATTTTGTTACAGATACTGGTGGGGATCCCAGTCAGGCACCTGGTTATGTGGAGCTAAAAGGCATTTTAGGCATCAGTCAGACAGGAACTGAGGGTAGTTCCGATATTTCTATGCTCTCCCTCATAGAAAAAGGTTCAAACATATTTGATCAAAAGAGCTCTTCCCTACATAACAACAAAAGTAAGTATGGATCTGTACAAGTATTTCCATCAAATTCATCTGACTACAGCAATTATCACACGCTTTCTTGTACCTCATCTGGGTTATCTGATAGCTCATCATCAAAACTTAAGGTTCTCTGCAGCTTTGGAGGTAAAATCCTACCTCGACCCAGTGATGGGAAACTTAGATATGTCGGGGGTGAAACTCGCATTATCCGCATAAGGAAGGACATTGAATGGCAGGAGTTATGGCAGAAAGCTCAAGCAGTCTATGGACATACCCAGTCTATTAAATACCAGCTTCCTGGAGAGGATCTTGATGCCTTAGTTTCTGTATCCTGTGATGAGGATCTGCAGAATATGATGGAAGAGTGTAACGTGGTAGAAGATGGTGATGGCTCCAAAAAGCTTCGTCTGTTTCTGTTCTCTATAAATGATTTGCGTGATGCTCATTTCAGTCTGGCTAGTTCTGATGTGGATTCTGAATTTCAGTATGTAGTTGCTGTTAACGGCATGGATATGGGACAAGGAAGAAACATGGGTCAGGGTTTGGGATGTTCTTCTGCAAACAACTTAGATGAGTTCAATGGGTCACATAATTCTGAGATGGAGACTAGCAGAGCTGAGACCGACTTTGTTGGGGTTAGTACATCACCTTTTTCTGGCTTTAATGTTTCCTCATCATCTGCCGAAGCTTTTCAGCCTATACTCTCAGATACTAATTCTCGTGCGTTGGGCGCACACTGTTTACATAGACAAATTATGCATTATGCTGAAAGTAATTTGCAATCTGTTCAATATGATTACCATACCCCTTCTCATTTGTCACCTACTGAGGGTGTTGTTCATCAGCAGCATTTTTCTGGGAATATTTGTCAAGAGAAAAGCTTTGATGGACAGGTCTTGGGTGCCGGAAATATTGCAGGGACAAATATGCAGTTTAGAGAGGAGAAATTGAAAGTTGGGAATCCAATCTACCAAGGTAGTGAGAGTAATTGCTTGCCAGCAAATGGTTGTGTTTCCTCTTCAAGGCCATCCAATTGTAACATGAAGGGTATCCCTGTTGAAAAAGCAACAGTTATGTCCCCTAAACTGGATGGAGAATTACCATTGCAGTCTTTGAAGGAGGGGAAGCACCAGGAACCTATTCGAGTGGCATCTCCCTTTGATACCAATACAACAGAGATTCCTAATTTTAATGCCAATGATTACACTGAATCTGGAACAAATAATTTGAACTACTTTGAGCCTTCTGTACCTTCTCAGAGAGTCTTTCAATCTGAACGGATCCCACGGGAGCAGGTGGAACTGCTTAACAGGTTATCCAAATCTGATGACTCGCATGCTGCTCAATTTCTCATGACACAATCGAGTTCTGATATGACAAATCAGGATTTAATTACAGAAGCAGGTGATGGACTCAAAAATGGGAACTTGGAAATGAGGATGGTTCAGCTGTTATCTTCTGAAAATCCACTCTGTACAGATTCTGAGATCATAGAGAATGGTTCCGCCAACCTTCAAATGATAAAGCAGGCGGTGGCTGACTCTGTAATCATGGGGGATGGTGGTGGCAATCAGGGTCTACCTTCTGACCATGAAATAAAATGCCCCAACCATGGTGAGAAACTCTTGACTGATGATATGGATGAAGTGGGATTAGGCATTGCTGCTGTGAACAGATTGGACTATGAGAAGTGCCATATTCCTGAGATTCATTCTGGGGAAAAGGTTGGCAATGAGTCCCTGATTGGTGTTCAAGAGAATTCTCCACCTTCAGATTGGTCAGGAAGTTTGATGGATAATGTTGATCATGGGGAAACCTCTAGTGGCATTTCTAGATCTGAGAAGCCAGATATTCTTATAGATATAAATGACAGATTTCCTCGTGATTTCCTTTCTGACATATTTTCAAAAGCAATCCTTGCCGATAGTTCTCCAAATATCACTCCGTTGCAGAAAGATGGAAATGGTCTGAGCTTGAATATAGAAAACCATGAACCAAAACACTGGTCTTTCTTCCAGAAATTGGCTGGTAACGATTTTTCAAGAAAGGATGTGTCTCTAATGGATCAGGACCACATTGGATACTCTGCTGGACTCCCAAAAATTGAAGAAGAAACTTCCGGGGCTTATGGATTTGAGGCATTAACTAAGGCTGGAACATCAATAAACCAGGTGAATTCCTGCAGAAATTTTGCTGAAGATGGTAAAAATGAACCACTGGGAATTGAAAGAGGTGATGCTGCTGTTTCTCACTCTGATTATGGTCCATCTCATTTGCAAACCAGTGAAGGAATGCATTATGGTGATTTCACTGATAATAGAAGATTACCAGACTCAGAATATGAGGTTTTTTGTGATGGTTTCTTAAAATTTTTACCAACATATTTTCTGTGATTTTTTTGTCATTTTAACTTTTCTATATTTTAGGATCTGCAGATAAATGGTTTACCCCTTCTTGATCCCTCTCTGGTGGATATTGACATAAACTCTCTGCAGGTAAGAGGTCTTCTTGTATTGCTGAGTCTTATTTCCTGAGGCTTATGCTTGTGATTTTTATGCTTCACATTATTTTGAGAGTGAGAGTGGGGTATGTTGACATTGTTTACTTCTGTGACTATTTCAACTGGCACTCTCTCCTCTTATATTGATGCAGTAGATGTATGTGAATGATCTGTACCCAGGAGTGATCAAATAACCTACTTTTTAGCTATAGAAACTCGCTAAATAATGGCAATTTAGTATATAAAATTGAATGTGAGGCCACACAAGTTTAAATCTCTGCTTCAACTTTCAAATGTTTCTGTCAGCAGAACACTAGGTGTAAGATTGCTATATTTCCTGTTTGCAGTGAACATCTAGGGCTTTTCTTGCTTTTTTTTCCTTTATAATCTGTAAATTTCGCCATTCATTTGTTTCTGTTACAATTGTGTCAGTTATGATAAAATTTGTTAGAATGCCAATGTAATTTATATTGTGCATGTGTAGTTGATATACTTAAGCTACTTTTGAAAAAGTTGCACTAGAAATGCTGTCTAGGATGTGGTTCGGAGGTGTTGAGAATGACAGGAACATTGTGATCAGCCTCTGAGACTATTTGTATGCTATTGCTATTATCTATAACTGCTCTCTTGTCTTCCACCATGCGGTAAAGTAAGCATATATTTGTAGCCTCCTTAATCTCAGTTTCTTGCATTGAAGATGTGAATATATGAATAAAATTTTAGCAAGAGGTGAAAGTATAAAATATCTGCTAAAAAATATTTGTTGGACAATGTTCTTGATGAAGATGGAAGCTATTTTAAGTTGGTTAAGCTAAAACTCTTCCTTTGTTAACTTATGTTTTTCATGTGACTTGTATTGTAAGAAAGGAACATGATAAGAATCTTGTCTTGTGATGGCAGCTTATAAAGAATGAGGATCTTGAGGAACTGAGGGAACTTGGTTCTGGAACATTTGGAACAGTCTATCATGGAAAATGGAGAGGAACAGATGTTGCCATCAAGCGTATAAAGAAGAGTTGCTTCACTGGTCGATCTTCTGAGCAGGAGAGGCTGGTACTGTTGAATATGTTTTACTTTCAAAATTTATTTTTCATGCAGCAAAAGGATTAGGCTTCAATCCATGAAGTTATGGTTAACCATTTTTATTCTGTTTCCAAATTTGTTTGTTCATCTGCCAACTAGGTTTTCATTCTTTAGATAATAACATTTTTCCCATTTTCAGAGCACTGATTTTTGGCGAGAAGCTGACATTCTATCAAAGCTTCATCATCCAAATGTGGTGGCATTTTATGGTGTAGTTCAGGATGGACCTGGAGCTACACTGGCTACTGTGACTGAATACATGGTTGATGGTTCTCTCAGGCATGTTCTACTTAGGAAAGATAGGTAAATGTTCTTCTATTAGTTTTTTAGCTTAATTATCCTGTGAAACTCTATAAAAGGTTGCCTTTTCATGATGGCGTATAGAGAAAAAAATAGGGTGGATAAAAATTCTCCAAATGCACTTTCATCCTCTGAATTTGTGCACAACTCTCTTCTTTCACCTTATTGTCCTTTTTCATGTCCAACCATTATTTCTATTAATTTGTTTTATTCGTTGGGTTTTCACTTTTTAGGCATCTTGATCGTCGGAAGCGGCTAGTTATAGCTATGGACGCAGCTTTTGGAATGGAATACTTGCATTCCAAGAATATTGTTCATTTTGACTTGAAATGTGACAATTTACTGGTGAATCTGAAAGATCCTTCACGACCAATTTGCAAGGTAAGTAGTTTCAGATGTTTTACAAATAGCTGGTTAACTTGTCCTAAGGGTTAATTTTGTAGTCACTTTTATAATTTAGGATAAACCTTTGTTTTGGACTTGATTTCTCGGCAGTAGCGCTGATGTAGTGCTACAAATTCAGGTTGGTGATTTTGGTCTTTCAAAAATAAAACGTAACACTTTGGTTTCTGGTGGAGTTCGAGGTACGCTTCCTTGGATGGCTCCTGAGCTTCTGAATGGTAGCAGCAATAAGGTTTCTGAAAAGGTATGAGGAGAACAGTTATATGTGAATGTTGACTGGTATATTTTCAGAAAAGAGTTTGAGCAGGTTCTCTGTCCCACAGGTTGATGTTTTCTCCTTTGGGATTCTTTTGTGGGAGATTCTTACCAGTGAGGAGCCATATGCCAACATGCATTATGGTGCTATAATAGGTATGCTTGTTTAAATGCTTATGTGCAGTACAGGTTAATTTTCACATCAGTCCAATTTTTCTAGCTAGCGTATTTTTCTCTTAATTGTGCATGAATTCTTTGAAATAGAATCTGCAACTTGTATTTAAGTTGCTAGAGTGGGTGGACTTCAATTCATGTCATTTGGGTAAGGAATGGATCTCTTATTTTGCTAGTCGTGCATATCTGGCACAGCAGTTTCATTCTTTTAGCCAACGGCAGAATGAAGTTTTCGAACTGGCAAAACTTGCTATTGGGTTTTGGCTGCATATTCTCTCTCTTAATGGGAAGTATCACTTTTAATATGCAATTCTGATACGCTAAGATTAATCATATTTGATCTGCAATGAAATAAATGTACATGTTCTATGAAGTTTCAGTGGCTGACTCCTTATTTGATATGTAATTTTCTGTTCACTTTCCTTTATCCTTTATGCCTAGGGAAAGGAAAAAAAGTGTTTATGATGACTCCTGAATTTTTAGATGTTTTACATGTTTCTCATGTGATGATGTTTATTTTAGTGATTTGTAATTCAGATTTATCAGCACATCTAGTAATTAGTATTCTTCCCTTTCTCTTAATTTAAATGTGCAGGAGGCATCGTAAACAACACATTAAGGCCACCTATCCCAAGCTTCTGTGATCCTGAATGGAGAATGTTAATGGAGCAATGTTGGGCCCCAAATCCTGTGGTCAGGCCATCTTTTACAGAAATTGCTGGACGTTTACGAGCAATGTCAGCTGCTGCCCAGAGCAAAGCAGCTGTTAAATAGGACATCTAACTGAAACTTTTGACATTTATACCATATACAGAGCTAACAAAGGGGACTGCTTTAAAAGCATTCTCACGGCCCATGTTCAATCAAGGTACCTGTTCCCTCCCAAAAGAAGAAAAAGAAAAGGAAGTTCTTGTGAATCACTAGAAGAGACTTTTTAACTTTCTTTGGTGTGTAATGCGACATGAAAGAGTAACTTGCGAAACACTTTGTCTTAGAATGAACCTTGAAAATCAGAAATGTTCATTCTTTCTCTCTATATTATGAAGGAATATCATGAATGTCAGTCATTGTGTTCTTCATGCTTAGTTACTGTCCTAATTAGGTATTATATCTTTGCACGAAGCTCAACGATTGGCATAACCATTTAATCCCAGATGGTGTAGAAAATGAAAATCCAGTAATCATTTGAAACAGTGAGACCTTTTATTATGACCTCATGAAAAATGAATCTTTGTTTAGTTTAATTCAAGTGAAAAAGACATTGGTGAAAGAATTATTTTCTTGGATCAGCTTGGCTGCAGCAGACCTTGCTCACTTGCCACGCCGAGGCTAGCATTATTGGCCGACCTTTCCATCCGAGCAGGAGGCAACCCTTTTCGGTGGCAAGAGTATAACCATCACAGCCATACACAGACAGCATCAATCTGACTTGGCTCATGGAATTCTGTGGCACTGCCTGAAATCCACTTCGACCAAGTTGCCTTCGCCACTGATCTGCCCTTTCATGTCTTTCAATCCTGTCTGAGCCCTCACAAGCTACAATGTTGAGGATTTCCTTGGCAAAGTGAAACTTTTCTATCTTCATCCTCTGTGGACTATCCCTTGGAAGGCTAGCTTCCAGTGAATCAAAAATGGCTGAATAATAGTGAAGCGATTCCAAAAATCTGCCAAGAAAGAAGGGTCCATTATGGTTTGCATCTTGTTCTACTACTGTAAGTAGAGCTGGCGCTAGTTTCTTGATTGCTTGGAGGATCGTCTTTAGAGAGCCTCTACTCTCCTTAACATACTTGTGCAGCTGCATAATGCTATTGACGAACAGGACCTCTCCTTCTCTCAAATCTAGATATTCTTTGGTTAGCAGCAATGGAGTTAACGGCTTAGTTATAATGTGGAATTCAAGAAGAATGCCAAGTGAGCGAGCTTCTTCAACCACTGCCTTCATGCTTGTTTCAGAATCAGTAAAGTGGTCTTGATCTTCAATAATGCCAGTTATCCTAACCAGTTTTGGAGGGCCCTCTGTGCGTGACGCCAAGTTTCTCATCAAAGATGGCAATTGAAGATGATAATGTCCAGAACCCAGATCAATAATGTGCAAAATTTTTTTCCCCTTGGCTGCCTGGCATATAGCATCATTGGCTGCCATGAATCCAAAAGATAAGTAGGGAGTTGCTTGGTGAAGTAAATGAAAAGCTTCCACCTTATCCTCCCTGCGGATGGAGCAAGTGTCATTGCCAAACAAAGTACCATTAGTATTCACATTCACATTTACATTTAAATTTACGTTTTGAAGAAGGGAGAGCCTGGACTTCAGTCCCATGGCAAAGCAGTATGAGACTCGCAGTAGCGAATCGCCCCAAGGACTGACGGAAGGCCATATTTGGGTGAGAATTGAGTTGGCAAGATGAGTATCCCTGCAACCCACAGCTTCTGCACAAGCCAACAACAAGTGAACGAGGTTAAGCCCTCGATCAACCCCGTCTCCCCGACTCACCTGCAGGTCTTCTGCTTGCACACCGTCCTGGGTAACCTCAAGATGCTCAAAATAGCTGCTTAACGGCAACTCATTTCCTTCATCAATCAACATCAGATCATCATCTCTATCTCTACTAGTTCCAAACATGTCAGGGGACATTGAAAAATCCTCAAGATGCTGGAATGTGGATAGATATTCGTCTTCTTCCGGTAATTGAACATTATTGTTATTATCTTTCTCGAAACATTCAATGTTAAAGAAGTCATCAACAATATGATCCCCTTCTTTCTTCTCCTCCTCCTCCTCCTCCTCCTCTTCATCAGAAGAAGAAGAAGAAGAAGAAGAAGAAGAAGAAGAAGAAGAAAAGGAAGAAGAAGCAGGAGCGGTTGTTGATTGAGGAATGACGTTTGTACAATCACGAGTTGCAGAGGAAGTCCCAATACGAACAGGATTATCTAATACGAGAGTGGTGATGTTATGGTATTGGTAGGCTCCTCGTTCTTCCTCAAATCTGGCAGGACAAAATTGTCTAATGGCGATGTCCTCTTGGTTGAAGTGGTGGAAAGAGTAAGGCCAAACATTCAAAGTCTCCATTTTGTTTTTCTTTACCCTTTGCTTAAGATGATGATTAAAGACTTCTGCTTTCTGAATGGACCTCGTCACACTGGATACTACTAGCTAGAAATTGAGAAGGTTAGCCACCCACCTTTTTCGACTTAGCTAGCAGACAGGCTGGTGACAGTAGCTATGGGATATTCTCTTCGATTTAAGTGTGAAGTAATCCAAATATTCCCTTTTTAAAAAAATCCAACAAAAATGTGAAGAACACAATGGAAATTAGTCATATATATTGGTAGGAGGAAACATCATAAATTTAATCAAGAGTTACTGTTAAAAAGAAGAAACTTCAAAAGAAAGTTAGTGGGATTCTTTCCTGGTTGTGCTGCTCCACGTAGGATGATTGCATGTAAAAACTAACAACAAAGTATGAGAAATTAATTCATTTGAAGTAATTAATAAAATGTTTACCCTTACCTTTGGATTGTACTGTTTTAGTATTTTTGGTGGCATCATTATTATTCAATTCCTTCCATATAAAATTGTGTCTGTGTGTAGATTAGATAGAATCAAGGAACTTTTGACGAAAATATCAATCAAATAATGTGTGTACGTATTTGTTGTTTTCAGGCGGCAGCCAACCAAAATGTACAATTAACCACTGGAAAAGCAGTATCATCAAATATTGGCGACCAAATCTATGAAAGAAAATATTAAAAAAAAAAAAAATTTGGTTGGGTCGGCCAACCAGCAACGACGCACACAACAAAATTATTATTCTTAATTTGCCCAACCACTTCCACCTTCCCTGCCGGTGATTCAATTGCATAACAGTTGTCGGCATTTCTTCAAAATAAGAAATACACAGATACGGGCCCAGAACTATCATCAGTTTGTTAATTTTGTTAGTTCAACCCACAATAATTCCACAACCTATTAATATTTTTAGCCCACTGAATAATATAGCCCATTAAGGGAAAAAAAAAAAAATTTGTTCTCAAGGCCCATATTCCCATGTTTCTCCTTGTTGGGCCCACCTATCTATTCTCTTTTCGTACATGAGGCTATTAAACCCCTTGCTATTGATTCTTCCACCAGAAACTTTAGAAAACGTGGAAGGGCCCAGCAGCTCTCCGAAGTCGCAGAAGCGGACACGTGTCCCAGGTACCGACTTTCCCACCAGAAATCTCCCTTCCTCCCTCCCCGAGAGGACTGCTCCCAAAGAAAGAAAGAAGACGGTCCATTTTCGCCAAAAGGAAGAAAAAGAAAAGGAAACAAAAGGACTCTCTTTCTCTTCCGAGAAGGAAAAGAAAGGGTACATGAAGCTCCTGACTTAGGGTTTCGGCATATCATCAACACATGAATCTCTAAGTCATCGCTAATATGGGTAATATTATACTTTTAATTTTCAATATATATATATATATATTTTTTGGCTCAAATGACTCCTTTTCCTTCTCA
>LVCA01019897.1:1209-14208 GCA_004801955.1 Calotropis procera
GGCATTTGTGTTTGGTCTAGTGATCGGATTGATTGTGGGTTTGGCTTTGATTGTTGGGTTTGTGCGCTCCGAGAATGCTCGATCCAAACGACGTTCTGAACTTGTGAGTTAACTGTATTCACGCCCTCTTCTTTTTCTTTACCGTACTGACTGTTGACAAGTTTTCTTTTTGCTTGGATTGTACTGTGGAAGTTTATTTTATTGAATATTGTGCTTTAGGCTGCTACAATTGCGGCGTTTGCGAGAATGACAGTGGAGGATTCAAGAATGTTACTGAGCCCGGAGCATTACCCGTCCTGGGTTGTCTTCTCCCAGCAGCAGAAGGTCTGTTTTCTGATGAAAAAGAAAAAGGAAAGAAGAATCGTAATTTTGGGAAATAATTGTCTAATGATTTCACTTCTGTGTGCTGTGTGTGAGGGAACTGACTTGGATGTTTATTTTCTTCAGTTGACTTGGTTGAATCTTCAGCTGGAAAAGATCTGGCCCTTTATCAATGAGGTCAATTTCCATATACTTTTAACAATTTTGCTTTCCGATTCAACAAACAAAAATAATGTTTTGCTTTACACTTAATTCTCATGTGTGAATTGCTCTGATATCAACAATTTGAAGGTTGCAGGCAGCATCTGACCTGATCAAAGCAAATGTGGAGCCAATCCTGGAGCAATATAGGCCTGCCCTATTAGCTTCTTTAACCTTCTCCAAATTCACACTTGGGACTGTTGCTCCACAATTTACAGGTTAGATCTTTGGCTAGATTCTATCTTGGATGCAATGTTATGGGTATGACTACTTAGATAATTCGTTTTTATCAATATTTCTGCATTGCTATACTATTTCCATGCTTGAATAGCATTCTTGACAAAAGAGAGAGATAGAAAATAATGAATCTGAAACATGCATAAATTAGCACTTTACAATATAGATGAGTGCCAATGAGAATCCAAAGAACATAAGGTAAGGCTGTGATTGATAATTCAGATAATTTTCTACTTCTAATTGGTATAGTAAACAAACTAAATTATATACTAAAGCAATGTGAGGTTGCACAAGTTCTCTGTTGCATAAGGTGCAAATGTTTTCTGGATATATCGAGCATCTTCTTTCACAATTCAAAAGCAACTTAAAAATTTATGTGCTCAAATGGTCCTATATAAAATTGCATATTATTTTTAACTAAAATGGAATATTCTTGAGGAGTATACTCTTGGAACATTGATTAAGAATTTATGTTTATGTTATTTTCTTTTGTTTTCCAGGAGTTCAACTCATTGAGGATGGAAGTGAAGGTATAACCATGGAGTTAGAGATGCAGTGGGATGGAAACCCAAGCATAATACTTGATATTAAGACCTATCTTGGAGTGGCATTACCTGTGCAGGTAACTCTATTTGTACTTTCTGGTAGTTACATTAGCTTATTGTTGCTTGATTGGTTGGACAATAAGTGGCTAGAAGTTTGCTTATCTTGCTTCTCATGTAGGGTTTTTTATAACAATTTCAAAAACTTTTGCATTTCTTGATAAAGGAATTGTTTTTCCTTGATAATTGTTGCAGTATGCATTGCCATTTTAAACCATTCATCACATACTGTGTGTTACACTTAAGAATTATCTCCATCTTACTTTACAATTATCATCACTCTTGTTTTTCTGCTATAGGTGAAAAACATTGGGTTCACTGGGGTATTCAGGTTGATCTTCAGGCCACTAGTTGATGAGATTCCTTGCTTTGGAGCTGTATGCTTTTCCTTGAGGAAAAAGGTGCAGTCTATCATAAACTAGATCTGTTTGTTTTTTTGGTTCCAATTTATTGGAGCTCTCAAAACAAAAGTGTTTGTGCTTGCATATGAATATTCTTTTACCATGAAGCTTTTGAACATTTTTGAACAAAATAATGAGGGGTGGAGCTTCTTCTTAATAAAAGCAGTAAAGCTGCCGGGATAAGGTTAGTGGTCTAAAGAATGATACCATGCTCATAACGTGCCACACTATGCAGTGGTGTATCCTTGTAACAACCTAGACATAGTTGGTAAGTTAATGTCTAGCTGGGAGGTTGCATTCCCACTTTTCTTTCTTAACACCAGAAAGTTAGGAAATTATGGAGAATCCTGTAGATCTGTCAGACATTCAAAGATATATCATAATTTCTCCTGACATTTTTCTCTAATATGCAGAAAAAGCTGGATTTTACACTTAAAGTTATTGGTGGCAATGTATCATCAATACCTGGTCTTTCTGATGCTATTGAGGTGCAGTTAAAGTTTTCTTCAAATCTTTTAATAAGTGTTGCTCTCTTTTAACTTACTTACATGTCCTGTATGTTATGGTATTACTTGTGTTTTTCCTTATTAAGACGTTGCCAGTCTCTGTTACCTGAGTTTCACACGTGTTGTTCTTTTACTGGGTTCTGCCTAAAAATATTTAACTTCTAATTTTTGCAATACTACTCATCTAACACTAGTTCTTACTGTCAAGTGGAAAGTCTATTCCATGTTACTCACTCTATGAGCTTTCTCTTTTAACAGTAGTGACATAAAAATGAATTTGATAAACTAAAAAGGTCGGCATTACTTAAACATGAAAATTTGAGGTGAAGATGAATCACAGACAAGCATAGAATCTCACTAATGCATATGGTATCATATCATTCAAGGTTGATTTTCTGGAGCTAGACTTAAAGACCTTTAAACTTGTTAGTGTCTTTCCTTAGATCTGAATTTAAAATTAGATGAGGAGAATAATAAACTTAGAAGAAGTGGAATTTGAATCTCCATTCAAATTCTTGTAAGAGTCTAGTATTATGTAAACAAGATATTTTGCACTGAACCTGGCAGAACTAGATCTATGTGGAAATTAATACAGATGTGTATTCATTTCATCAGGGCACTATAAAGGATGCTGTTGAAGATTCTATCACATGGCCAGTTAGAAAAATCATTCCCATTTTGCCTGGGGATTACAGGTATTGTTCAAAGAGGAAACCTGTACCTATTTATATTTCTACGCTGTATATATAGTACTGTGATTTGTTACAGCATGATGGTAATTTTGGTTATTTTCCTGAAGCAAACCGGAAGCAACCAGTTAGAACTTTAGTTTACTAACACTAAAGAGACTGTATGAGAGAGCGTGTCTTCCATCCAAACCATCAATCAAAACTCATTGCATTATTTATAAACCTATAAAACATATAATCATGTTTAGAATGAAGTGATATGCAAAAGCATGTTAATAGCGTAATGTGAGAGGTCAGAATTGCATTGGAAGAATGGGTCATCTTTAATAGATAAACAGGAAAATTTTGGCAGGGATGAATTTCCAAAACTTACAAGTTATTGTTCATGCAGTGGGTCTCTTGTTGAAAATATTATTCGGCCCACAAGTAGGGTGTTTTAAGTGCCTTTAGATTAGGTGGAAATTTAGCATCATTTTAAGTAGAGGAAATGGCCAAAGGCCAAAGTTATTTGGGGAGAGTGCACTTATAAAGTTCCCTGTACAAATATGCTTGTTTATTTCTTTTATACTACAGCTGGAATAATATGCTCTATAGAAAGTGCTTTATATTTATCCTTAATGCAAGTAGTGAGATTATTCAGAAGACTGACTCCACTGGAAATGCTTTTAATTCCTTTTTACGCCAAGAAAAAGTAATGCTAGCAGCTTCTAACTGTCTTTGGCCCCTTATAGTAGCTACATTTTATATATTTATACCATCACATTCATCCGTGTTATTGTTTTTGTTAAGCCCTGATTGACATTGTCCCTTTTCTCTTTTATTGTTTAGTGATCTTGAATTGAAGCCTGTTGGCGTGTTAGAGGTGAAACTTGTGCAAGCAAAGGAGTTGACAAATAAGGACATCATTGGAAAATCTGATCCTTTTGCTGTATTATATATTCGCCCACTGCGCAATAGAACGAAAAAGAGTAGAACTATTGTAAGTTGCTTATTCACTCCTCCTCTGGATTTTGTAATAGAAGATATATCATCAACCTGAGGAAAAATGTTCACATTTTGTGTCAGGATAATGACTTAAATCCTGTATGGAATGAACATTTTGAGTTCATAGTAGAGGATGCCACTACTCAACATTTGGTGGTAAAAGTTTATGACGAAGAAGGAGTTCAGGCGGCCGAATTGATTGGATGTGCTCAAATATATCTGAGAGACCTTGTACCTGGAAAAGTGAAAGATGTTTGGTTGAACTTGGTAAAAGATTTGGAGATCCAAAGAGACAACAAAAATAGGGGTCAGGTAAGAAAGTTTTCTTTTCCACAACACATTCATAGTTTTACAAATTTCTAGGAACCAATTGTACTAGAGTCCAAGGAATTAGCTATAAGGCTCAAAAGATGGAGAGTACTTCTATAGATTGCTGGGTAAAAAGTCCAAGATTTAGAACCTTTTGAATTTACTGATTAAACACTTTCACTAACACACTCCAAGTAAAATCTCTATAACTGGTGAGGTGGGTGGAAAAGGATAGATTGGATGCATTTTTTTATATGGTTAATTCATATATATATATATATATCCACTCTCCTTTTGTATCTAAATTCAAGTTTGTATCCTGTTAGGTGCACTTGGAGCTTCTGTACTGCCCATATGGAATGAAGAATGGATTCACTAACCCTTTTGCTAAGAACATCTCCATGACTTCACTTGAAAAGGTTCTTAAAAGTGGTGCAGAAATGAATGAAGCTGCTGAAAATGGAGGTGAAGTCCATAAAAGAAGGGATGTGATTGTAAGAGGGGTACTTTCTGTTACTATTATATCTGCTGAAGATTTGGCACCTACAGATATAATGGGAAAAGCTGACCCTTATGTTGTGCTGACCATGAAGAAATCCGAAACAAAAAACAAAACGAGGGTATGTTCTCTTTGTCAATATTGCCATGCTTTGATTTACCCTTTTATCCATTAGTACCATCTCCCAGCTGCAGCCTTTTTCTCGTTCATGTTAGATATTTTTTGCAAGGACAGTGCAAAGTAGTTGACCGTGAGTAACTAAGCTCATTTTTATATATCATTATACATTTATATACTCATATGGTACTTAGTGTTCCAAGAGTACAGTTTCTATATTGTTCTCAAAATTCTTTGGCAATGCAGGTTGTGAATGAAAGCCTGAATCCAGTCTGGAATCAGACATTTGACTTTGTAGTAGAGGATGGACTACATGATATGCTCATTTTGGAAGTTTGGGACCATGACACATTTGGGAAGGTAGTTTTTATCAACAGTTTCATACATTTGGTAAATTAAGCCATTTTTTTTTTGGGTTAAATTGTATCCCATTCCCTTGCAGGACTACATGGGAAGATGTATCTTGACCCTGACCAGAGTTCTATTAGAAGGTGAATACAAAGAGAGCTTTGAACTTGATGGCGCGAAATCTGGAAAACTAAACTTGCATCTCAAGTGGACGCCCCAACCCATCTACAGGGACTCCTAGATCTCTACTGCACTCATTTTTTCTACTGTGTAGAAATACATACATACATACATACATATATATATCTATATATATATATATTCCCAGCATCCAGAGAAATGAGAGTAGTACATACCCTTTACATTCTGGTTCTGAGGCATTTTTACCCTTCCTGCATTTCAATGACAAAACTTTAAGAATTTTTGGAGGTAAAATTTTGCTGTGTATATAATGACATTAGGAACGTAGTTGTTGAACGTAGCTATGGTCTATGGAGCAATGGATTATTTGGAGACTCAGTGCTCAAATTTTTAAGTCCCATAAATTTGTAACTTGCCCAACATTTTTCAGACATGTTTATAGTATTTCAAATAGTTTATTATATTCCCCTTAACATTAACCCAAATGGTATTATCTATTATTTAAAAAATATTAATTATAAAAATACATAACTGAAATCATACAATCTTGTACAAATACAACCAAACATCTGGTGCACAAACTGCTTGAGCAAGCAAAGAAGATTTGGTGGCACAAGCTGGTCATTCTCTTTCCTGCACATGGCAATGGTAGTTTTAATGTTACCAGGTTGTCCTTACCGTTTGGAGATTTCTATTTTTACAATGACTGGCTACGTGGCTTGTTTAGAATGACAGAGTGCAGATGATTTTTCCTGAGGTTTCTCCTCCTGCGAGTGCTTCCCCTGCAGATAATCAAAACCGATACTTTAGATTAGTCACGAGTTCGTGGCAATAATTCTGTAAGGCATTATTTACAGTCCTGACTTCCGTCTGTGAACATCTTGAACTGTTTCAAGATTCAGTATTTCAGTGTTTCCCATAAACATGAAATTAACAGCAAGATACGGGGAAAATTTTGAAAAATGGAATCAGAAACAAGAAAGCTTGATTGCAGCACACATATTTTAAGGTAAGAGATCACCAAGAGTGTTGGGCTAGGATTTGAAGAATCTAAAAGAGTTTTGATTGGTTTTAACTTGAATACTCTCTTCAATGTTCCAATGTTTCCTTCTTGTTTATGGAGCTAATATTCGAAATCGTTTAAAATGTTTTCATTGTATGATTCAGTGTTCTATTTTATTGAACTCCCAATCATTTCATTTCATACATTCATAAGAGCCCCACCCAAAAGCTAGCTAGACAATATAAATAAGTCATTAACAAAGAACTCTCTTATGGAAAAATATGAGAAGGAACTTAGATTATGTTCTCCCCACCAAACCCACACTGAAAGAGATATGTTTATATTATGAAAATAAGGGGGGAAATATCCCAAGATTTTAAATTGGATAGAAATTTGAACTCACCAGTATTGGTTATGTAACACGAAGGAATCAGTAGCTACTTTTTTACCATCATCATTTCGGTTCCAGTGGTACAGTGCATGTGTCCTATTCTTGATCTCTAATGTTGAATGTCCAAAACTTGCCTCACGGAAAGCAGAATATTCTGGTTGAGGATCTTTAAATCTGCAGAACAATACGCAACAAAGGAATCAGCTGTTCAGATTTTTTTTTTTTTACTCAGGGAAAATATATGAAAGAAACATGGAATCTGAAAGATGCAGCCCATGATACCTTGCAGCAAGACCTTCCTGATTTCCTCCATCACCAACAGTAATGTAAACAGGTGCTGCTTTGTCAGGTACAGGATATGCATTACCACTTGATACACTGTAGTGGATGTTTGAGATGCGATACTGACATTACAAACAAAAGAATACCATTGTAATCAATTAAAAAGACAACATGTAACTTGAACTTTGTACTTATTTATTTTTGTTATATGAATAAAGTGACCAGTTGTTTTGTTCCTATTATTCCAGAAGAATTCTTTTTTGTGTTAAGATTGCACATTATTTGCTTCCCTCAACTTCACAAATTTCTTATCTACTCAAGTTGAAACAAAATGGAGTGGAAGCTTATATGAACAAAAAGAAACATAATTCTCAAAATTAAGAAAAATATGATATTCTCATCAAGACTGAGTTAGCAGCCAAAGATAAGAGGCCATAGTTAAAGGGAGACAACATACATCACTAAGCTTCCGGATAACTCATCGAATTGTGAATTCTTGAGAATTAAAGAGAAAATGTCTAGTAAAAGATTCTCCATTTGCAGTAATGTGAAGGGGATCAGAGTTTTCTACTTTCAATCAACTCAAGTATTTTTGCTTATTCATTTTCGACAGGTCTCAAGTGCTACCACCATATTCCCCTTCTTCCACAGGAAAGGAAAGAAGCTAGCATAAGGATAAAATCAGATAGTAAGACATGGCAGAGAGACATACCGATCTTTCATAAGCATGGACATGGCCTGCAAAGACTACATCAACTTTATATTGCACAAACCAGCTCTCATATGCTGCTCTCATACTTTCCCCTTCCATGAAGTGAGCTTCATTACTGTTATAAATAGGGACATGCATCAAGACTATTAACCAAGGAGTCTTCTTTCTGTCCACTCTTTTAAATTCTTCTTCAAGCCATCTCCACTGAGGTGTATACTTTACTGCCACATCACATTAAAGAGTGGGTACTGCATTATTTAACTAAAAAAGGCAAGCTCCTTTGCAGAGAGTTGATAAAGGAAATTATTTAGGATAGAGTCATATTCAGTGGATTTATACAGAAATAAACCATACTAGAACACTAAATTGGTTGGTGATATGAAGCTACTCACAGACGAAGTAACTTCATCTAGTCATGGATCTCTGTAACTCCTAATGCAATCAAAACTTTCCAAGCACTCATCATTTATATGCAGCCTAAGACCTTATTGCAATAGGACAAAAACAAGGAAGAGAGACCTTGAATATTCAAGTGGGCTCAAGTCTAATAAATGAAGGGACTAGCAGGTTAAGATTGTGTTACTTTCCATCATGCTAAGTTGTTATCTTGTTAAAATGAATGTGCTAAGACTCACATTTAGTTTCATAACCAAAATTCATGCCCGCTAAAAGAAAATATAAATAAAAATAAATTGGAACCTAAATCAATTGTAGTAACATATTAAAGGATATCATAATGTTGAAAACTGCAAACACAATTAGTAAAATCTATCAAAGTGACTGTGATACGCCAAAAATAAAACATTGAGAAAAGATTATAGAAAGCTCAAATTACCAAATGGAGAATAGCTAGAAAGGACAATTATATGAGCTGATGCACGCCTGATAGCATACCAAAGAGGATTACTGCTTTTGGATGCTAGATAAGGTGTAGGGTATCTATGGAGATACGATTTGAAAGGAATCACTTCACCCTTTAAAAAAGAAAAAAAAAATTAAGGAGAGAAAGTAGTCAGTAATTGCATTAAAATATCACTAAAGGTGCAAAATGTTCTTCATGAGGTCCAAACTACTAGCTTAAATACATAATGTTTGACATATCATTGTATATTGCTGCACCTGTATAAAGAAAGAGAACTAGTGTCATGAAAGAACATAGAATAATGCTCATGTACTTGAAGCTTACCACCTAAATGGCAATTACCAGTAGTTTGCAAAAAGAAAAAGGTATTATATTTTCACAGCGAAAAAACTAGTATCCCTCATCTGTGGGATTTCATTTCCACTAGGTCATAATCCTCATCTTTTAGCCATTTCTGACACATAATCTGCACTATATTTTATTGTATTGTTACACCAAATTCAATCAGTTCCATGTATATGATCCCTACTAACGTAATCCAGTCATATATATAACCTGCATATTATTTTTCTATCACCTACAAAATGCTCCACATTTATGTATCATTTTTTCTTGTAAGGAGAAACAATCCTTCTTTTCCTTGTGCATCTCTGATTGATACCTGTTGCTCCTTGAAAGTCAAGGATTTCACAATCCAGATCAGTTATTTTCCCCTTCAAATATGAAGCAAACCAATGCCTGTGTTATAGTAAGACTGTGAAGTACTTGAATGTCTTCCCTTGTTTCCTAAGCTTTTAGCCTTTTCTAGGATATCATGAGAAAAAATTACTAAAACAACTGGCTGTCATATTTACCATATATGCAAAATACTCTATTTCGTGATTTCCAGCACACCAAATCCAAGGTTGATAGGCAGCACTTTTCTCAATAAAACGACCCCATGAATCCCAACGCACACCAACATCATGATACTGATATCTATCAGCATACGAAAGATCTCCAACAAAGAGTACAGTTTGTCCTCCGCTCTGCATATAGTGCTGAACTGTGGAAAGAGAGTTATACGTTTGACCCAAGTCACCTGAAAACAAGAAAAAACTGGTTATGAATTCTGGTAAAGTTAAGAGGGGAAAATTTTATCAAATAGGATTACTGCCTTTTCAACATAAATAGAGGAGAAACACTCACCAATAATTCCAAACGTGTAAGGAGAATCAGGATCAACCTTGGGAGGTGTCAAGAACCAAAACTTCCGTGCAGAAGCTCCTTCTCCAATCTCATAATAGTACTTTGAGTCATACTAAATGAAAAACGCTAACTCATTCTCAGAATATGTGGCATAACAAAAAAGTTGAAAGATTTATTATATGAAACAAGCATAATAATGGGACTATATTTAACAAAACATGGAGAACAATTTATGAGTTAAAGCATAAACAAGTTAAATTTTCAGGTGCTATAAAATCTTAAGTTGATAGAGAGATAGAATTTAATTACTTAACACAACCCCTCACATGTAGGTTAAACACAAATTGTCAATAGGTGCATAATAACCAACAAATAGGACATAGTCAAGGCCTAAACATGAGACCTCCCCTTTGATACCATATAAATTTTAAATACTCCTGAAGTTTAACCTGATAAAGAAGGTATAATTTAATCATTTAACAAAATAAAAAATTCAGGTATGCACAGTTTTGTTCCAGCAGCCAGTTTAAGCATTAAAACAAAAAATTTTACGGTTTCATAAACTGTATATTTAAAGGTGAAGGTGTAAAATATATTATTAAAGTACACAAAATAGAACTAACCAATCCAAAAATGAAACTACCCTTGGCATGTTTGAGTGCATATTGGTATTTCTACTACATCTATTGTATAAATGTATCAAATAACCATTGGAATTAACATATGAATCACCTTAGAATCTTCATAATTCAAATTGAAAATACCTCAAGGCCATCAACAAGGCACTCGTGAATGTAGCCAGACTTATAGTCATGCATGGTATAGTTTTTAAATGTTCCTTTTGCAGAAAATTCATATTGCCCTTCCGACAAGCCATATCGAACTTGACTTGATCCTGGTTCATCTGCAGTGACCCATGAGATGATAACAGCCTTTCCGACATAGTCACCTTGTGTAATGTGGACCTACACAAAAGATGTGGCAGCTGTTGATAATCCAGACAGGTATATCCAGTTGTTAAAAATGGAAATTCAGTAGATATAAAGATATTATACCAAATTACTTTTTCTTAAAGCAAAAACTAGTGTCTTCGGATCAATTTCCTAATTCGAAAAGTAACAGGCTTATTTTTTACTAAAAATTCCCCAACTGTGGGAAGCGATTAAAAACAGCTTTTGAGTCATGTCTACATCAAAACTAATCTTTTATAGACTATTTTACATGAAAACTAATCCTTTATAGGTGAGCCTGCAAGCCTGTGTCAACTAAGTTAGTTGACTGATATTTTTTGAGTTGATAATCAGTACATAGACTCATATTTATATTCTATATTCCATTGACACAAACATTAAAATTGACATACGTTTCACATGGGAGATGGGTTATCACACATTCCCCTTCCAACTTCTACTTAATTTGGTCCTAACGAAATTTGGAAAAAATAAATAAATAAATTAAAAAAGTATGATATCAGGTATGCATGTTGATGAGTAAATGAATTATTAATGACAATGAAACCGGAAAAAGAAAAAAATTTGAAAAATAAAATTGCAAACTATGAACTTCTTCGAGAAGGCTTACTTGCTGAGGTGCATTGTAGCCGTCAGGAACAGCAAAAACTTCATTATCCAGAGGAATATCAATTGAAGGCCATTGAGTTCGAATAAAAGAGCTCGTCAAACCAGTATCACCATTTTCGATCGAGCACAATGAAGCAAACAGAAAAATCAGAATTCGAATCAACAACATTTTGAACAATTCCCTTCCCAGCACCCTGCAGTACGGTGTATATATATATATATATATTATTTGATCAATGGCGTGAAAAATTAAATATGCGAATATACATATATCTAGACGTCACAACAAATAAAAACCTATGACCTCAAATATTACTGCCCAATTACAGATACAACTTTTTCCCTACACTGGGTTCAGGATAAATCCAGTACCAACCAACCATATATACAGATAAATAAACAAACCCACACATACTTTATTAAGGCCTAAAAAACAAACAAAACGTTCATCTCTAATTTTATATGGCATCCTTAAAAAGGAAAAATAAAATACAAACCCTCGTGACCTTAGATTCGAAGAAAACAAGTACAAGGACAACAATACAAGCTTAAAATTTGTAAATTTTTCCATTTTTAGCTAACATTCTTCGAAGAAATGAACAGTTTTCAGCGAATCAATCATTGAACACATTGTAGTAATTAGAGAAAAGTAAAAAACTTACCTCAAAAAATCATGAAAGAGAGCAGAGAGAGAATTGTACTTAGAATCAAGAAAGAGAAAAAAGATCAAATAAAAATTTGTGACTGAGTGTCAAGAATGAAGGTGTACGTTAGCAGGTGGCGTCCAATTGAATTTATAAATGAATGTAGGTAGTCCTAGTCAGCACTGAAAAGTGGGCTTTTATATAGTACGCCGTGGTATATGACACGTATGATCCATTGCGAACAAAAAGTAAATACAAATCCAGATCTATCGGATGATAGGATGAGATCTATTAAAGTTATGTGAACCCGATGCAGAAGATAACCGCTCTCGTGATCTGTTGGAGTTAGTTTGTCGATTTTAGTTTGGAGTGACGTGTACGTGACAGTAATATAAAGGGGTACGTTGGAAACACGTGGCTATATTTTATTGGCCCGAAATTTGGTGCATGATCAGAGTTATGGGCGCCCATTTTACTCTATTATTATTTGGATCAAATTGCTTTATCATTCTTCATTTCAATTTTTGTAATTTTGTAAGTATCACGACTCCGGATGGAATCATTTTCAATTATTTTGCATTATTTTTTTTTTTTTAGTAATTGAGATATATTTGTAAACAATAAATTATCTTATATCATAAGTATATTTATGAAATATTTAATTTACATAATCTATTTTTATGAATTCGTTCATTCAATTTACGAATTTTTTTAAATTTATCTTGGCACCCCTTAATTTCGATCTAACAATTTGATTTGTTCAGTTGGCATTTGATCTCAGAAGGTATTCAGCTATATCTGAGCTTTTGTCTGTCACATCAGCTTTTAAATTTTTTTTTTTTTAAATGAAAAAATTAAAAAAAAATATTTATTTTTAAAGTTCGAAATCAATAACTATTAAATTCATACATATTAGTAAGAGGTAAATCAATTAAAATCTTAATATACAAAAAATTTTAAATGTCTATAATATTATATAATA
>LVCA01019922.1:54943-65059 GCA_004801955.1 Calotropis procera
ACTATAAATCCCTGTAAAAGAAACAAAATAAAATACCAGAAATTTGAATCTTGACATGGAGATAACGAGATCGAAGAACCCTGCGTCCAGCAAAATCTTCATCGCCTTCTCCAAGGCCACCACCACCATCATTACTGCAATTATTCCCATTTCGCGTCGCCGCAGCATTCTTATCTTGGTTCCCTTCGACCGTTCGTCTACTGACAGCTTCTCGTTTCACAGTTCGCCTCATAATACAGATTTTATTTACTCCAAGAATTATCTATAATAAAAAAATTCACAAAAATGATTGAACATTAAGCAAAACCCTAGAGAATTCAAAGCGACACATGACTATGTAATTGAGGGTTGAATATAGAAATTGACTGAGCAACGGCAAAGAAGAGTAAAAGAAATTACTTCTCTAATCTTTTAAATGTCAAAAATTGGAAGAAAAAGCTGAAATTTTTGAAATTCTTTTGAGAGGGCAGACAATTGAAGTTTGAGCGCGCTTTCTTCACCATTTGTCGTTTTAATTTTTTCAAGTTTTACGTCTCTTTTACGAGAGGCTGCCGTCAGCAACGGGTGGGTACCTTAGGTAAATTGCAAATTAATCCTTTGAAATCTGAAAATTTCTTAATCAAATCTCTCTTCTTTATTTATTTATTTATTTTTTTACTAAGAGGATTTTTATTATTATTCTTTAAATTAAAGTTTTTTTAAAAAAAAATTTAAAAATGAAAAGAGTATGAAAATTTAAAAATATCTTTTAAAATTATTTTATATTCTTAACGTCACAACTAAAAAAATTAAAAACGAAAAGAGTATGTTGATGCTTCAAATTGAGCATTAAATTAAGATAAAACCAAACATATAATTTAATGATGTTTTTAGGGACTTACTAATCACAGAAGAAGAACAGCCGCCTCTTTCTCCACAAAGCTCAGAAAATATGAATCTGAATCACCACCATTTTCTTATCATAGCTCTTCCTGCTCAAGGTCACCTGAATCCTACTCTACAGTTAACAGGGAATCTCACACGCGCCGGTGCTCGCGTTACCTTAGCCACAACAATCTATGGCAAAACTCAGCTTAAAAATCTCCCCAACCTTCATGGTCTTTCGTATGTTTTCTTCTCCGATGGGAGGGATGATGAGGAATCGAGGTAGAACGGCAATTTCTTTGCTCACATGGAAAGTTTAAAGAATACTGGAGGCAGAAGTCAGTAGACTTAATCAGACTCTTGCTCAGACTCTTGCAGTTCAGGGCCGATCTGTTACTATGGTGATTTACGGTATCCTTCTCCCTTGCGTTGCTGTCGTTGCTCGTGAATTCAACATTCCCTCTGCTTTTCTCGCTGCTCAGAGTGCCACTGCCTATGCTATTTACCAGCAGTATTTCCACCGTCAATGTCACTGTGGCGAAATAACAGAGAATATTGTTCACCCCTCATTTTCCATAAAAATACCTAATTTGCCAGTTTTCTCGAGCAGAGATTTGCACAGTCTACTATTGCCAAGTAGTCGATATTTTGCTTTCGCAGCTATTCTTCAGCAACATATAAAAAACCTAGAAGACGATCCAAAGCCGTGTGTGCTAATCAACACTTTTGATGACTTAGAACAAGAGTCAATTAAAGCTATTGAGAATATAGATGTGATTTCAGTTGGGCCTTTGATTCCTTCTGCTTTTGCGGATGGAAATGATCCGTCAGATAAGTCTTTCGGTTGTGATTTATTTGAGGCCAAAAACAGAGGTATTGACTATCTGCAATGGTCGGATTCAAAACCGGCGCTGTTATTTATGTTTCGTTGGAAGCTAAGCAGTGGTAAAAAAGGGAACAAAAAGTAGAGATTTTAGGGAGTTTACAAGAAAGCGGGAAACCTTTCCTGTGGATCATTTGAGGAGGAAAAGATTCAGATGATGTAGACGAAGCTGTAAAAGCTGCAATTGAAGAAGGGCAATTGGGGAAGGGATCATAATGCCTTGGTGTTCCCAAGTGGAGGTACTTTCTCATCAGTCAATTGGACGTTTTATCTCACTGTGGATGGAATTCGACATTGGAGAGTCTTGATGCCGGCGTCCCGATTCTGGGATATCCCCGTTTTTCTGATCAGATGACAAATGCAAAGATGGTTGAGGAAGTGTGAGGGATTGGAGTTAGAGCGAAATATAACGGAGAAGACGGTGTTGTGGAGAGAGAAGAGATCAAGAAATGCTTGGATATTTTGATGGGTGGGAATGAAATTGAACAGAACAAGAAATGCTTGGATATTTTGATGGGTGGGAATGAAATTGAACAGAACGCCGTTAAGAGGGGTTCGGCTTTGAAAGAAATGCTTGGATATTTTCAACACTCATTTTTCTCTTAGAAGGCTTTTCATTTCCTTGGTAATTAGTAATGCGGTTAAGGTACTTTTATTTTGTATTAATGAATTTTTATGAAATTATCAACCGAAAAAAACAAAAAAAAAAAACAAAAACCAAAAAAACAAGGGCAACTGCCAGGTGGTGGAATTATATCGATTTTCATTTTCCATTAAATGCTGTTCAGCTATCAAAATAATTGCATGGGAATGTGCCACAACAAACACCAATACAAGTGATTTTTCACCCAAAAATCGCGAGCACATAATTCCCAAATACACAAAAGAATAGAATAGTTTCTTCATGACCTACTCAATCTACAGTAAAATATCATATTCCGAATTTCTCCACGTCATCCCGAAAAGTGTGGGTGCTCTTGTGAGCATGGTGAGAATAATATCGTCTCCCTCCCCCTCGCAGCCAGGCCCTCTACCTTTTCTCTATAAGCAAGCATTCTGATAGGGGTAGTATAAATATTTACTTTCTTTCCCCCGAGGGGCATCGTAATGATCCCCAAGTCTCAAGTATTAGCCACCCACTTTCATTGACTCAGGTAACATTCTCAACCATCTTTTAGCCGTCAATTTTCTCAGAGACTGCTTTTCACTGTGAGAAACCAGATCCCGTACCATGATTCCAGATTCAATTTTACCCACCATCTGAAAATTCTGGAAACACGACATAATCATCCAATCCAGAAATCAAGCCAGGAATATATTCATGTGGAGCCATATCAGAGCTATCTGTATCTGCTGTACATAATTCACCGTCAATGTCAAAGGAGGAAGTTCCATATAAGTCGAGGATCCCAACACCTTGAATGGTTGTTGACGTTACATCATGGTCTATGCTGAAATCATTTGGTATCGTCACAAATGGTTGAGCAACCGGAGCACCCATAGAACTATCATGCACATTAATAGAATCTGCGGCTCCCTTCCTCACTTTTGTTCTGGAGGGCTTAACTGAATCAGATACCGCTAGCTTGTGCTTTCCGAGAGATTGTGGCTTCGATGGATTCCGGACCTTGGCATCTCCAGTTGGGAAAGCTAGTGAAGCCCAACCCAAACCATCTCCAGCACAGGCTCTCGATGCATCTCTGGGAAAGGACAAAAAAGAAAAAAAAAACGTTATGTTCCAAAATTTATACAAAGGATAGCAGAATAAATTCTACAATCGCAAAATACAACAGCAAATATCATCATAATAAAGAAGTTTGCGCTTCCATCTTCTTCACAATAACAAAAGTGCGAAACCAAATCATAAACTTATTTCTAGATAAAAAATAAAAAAGGAAATTAATCAATAAATACTCTGCTGCTACAAGCCATACCTGAATCGATTTTCAGCCAAGTGTTGGGAAGGTCTCAATTTGTTTTCTTGTTGGATTTTCATATTCAATGATGGTGCAGAATCAGGGCCAAGTATTGAAAGAGGCACAATAGATGGCATAGACATTGTAATATCATATTGGTTACCCGGAAATTCAAGAGTAATATCCAACTTCTCATGAACTACAGAAGCTTCCTCCTTGCTGCAAATAGATGCCTTCTCATCCTTGTGAGATCTATGATCCTCACAGAGGGCAGAACCTACTAACTTGCTGCAAAAACTTAAATTATCAAATGCTCGCTTTTTAGATGGTCCAGTATCAGATAAGTGATTTGTAGCTGAAGTCATCAATCTCCCTGAAGAGTATAAGGCATTTTGAGAATGCAGAAGTCTGCGCCTGTGATTAGTGCAGGTCGAAACCCTCCAGACAGAAGACAGCATATGAAAGAAATGTCTCTGAATAAGAGGCTCAGGATCAGACAGCTGAGAAGTAACATCTACCAACATCTTGACATTGTCCTAACATCATAAACAATAACAAAATTAAAAACAACATAACTTACAAAAACCAAATATGAAAAGCTTTACTGGGTACTTTATGATTATCAAATATAGAAAAAAATTCAAGATAACTTGGAAAAATGAGGATGGGAAGAGCTCCAGTGAGGAGAACCATACATGATGTAAATACAGGGATGCCATGAGTATTTTATGGGGGTTGCACAACTAATCCATTGTCATTAATCAACTAACAAGAACTGAACATACAAGTATTTCCGTATGAACTATGAATCATATATTTCCTTTTCTAAGTTTCTAATTCTATTTTCTTCAGGAGCCAAACAGTTCAAATTTGAATTACCTCAGTGACTTTTAGAAGAGCCTTTCCTGAGCCAGTATTGCCGACTTTATCATTATTTACAGCATCATTGCCAGACAAAACATGTCTTTGGATTAGATCTCTAAACCGCTCACAACAATGAACAGGATGCCTGTATCTGCCCCGGTAAACTCCACCAGTAGTTATTCCGTAAAGAATATCACTCACCAAGCACCAATTTGGTCCATACTCATGCACAGCAGCACAAAGGACAGCATCCTCTTGTGGCGACCAATAATCTGGAGAAGGGAAGCAATCTTTGGACCAAATATTTCCCTTCTTTTTCAGCTTCTCAGGTTTTATGGTCAATATTCGCTTCACAGGCATGGATGTGATAGAGATTTTTCCTCCCATCTTGCCTCTGCTGACTGGCTTAAGTTCAACATCAACATAATTATTGTCAAAGTACTTCGAATACTTAGGTCCATCCAGCTGATTATCTATAAACTTAGTATCTAAAACTAAAGGCACAATTTCAGAAGCCTTCTTAAATTTTTTGGATTTCTTTGTGTTCCTCTCTTCATCACAAGATGGTCGTTGTTTACGCTTTTTCTCCAGTGACAGGCGTGAAGAAGGAGCATCAGAAGTAGTTGGCACCTCATCATAATCAATATCTTCATCTATGGACATGGAATCTATTGGTGATTCTGCATTCAAAGTCTTCAATTCTGAAGCCAAAGCTCCTTTCTTCAGAGATTTAAACTTGGCTTTCTTAGCCTTTTTCTTTGACTTGGGCTTGCGACCAGATGACATTTGATTCCTGAATAGTGAAAGGTTAAGTTGATGAAGATGTTCACCCAAAATGACACTTACAGTAAATTTTTGCTGGAAAACAATCTACAACTCATTCACTTTATATCATTACATAGCATAAAATTTTGAAATGAATGTCTATAAGAATTTACACTACATTAGTTCCAGGACAAAAATGCTGATAACCCTAGGTTTTATATTCAAACCAAAGTTGATTCTGAATATATAGAAAACACATGCATAATTTAAGGGATAGAGAAGAGTACTGCTGAATCTATTAAATTCAAAATGGTGGTAATGAGAACAGAATGCCTTCAAAAGAAAATGGCAGGCAAGATAAAGATAGGAAGAACTTTAATTCACTAAATGTTTTGCGGAAATTGGAAAGACCATCATCCAATATTTGATTTTGGACATGCAAACAGAAGATTCAAAACAATGGAAGATCAAGTTAGTCAGATAAAATACAATTATATTCATTATAAAATAACAATTTCCTGGGTTAAAAGTAGACATACCTCATAAAGTCAGAGTTTCCATATTCAGCAAGTTCTTTTTCTTTAGCTTCAGATTCCAGTTCTTCCATCAACTATCAAGTATTTTCAGATAATCTAGTAAGATTGGTTTGAGCTAAATATTTCAGGAATACAAAATAAGGAGTTTCACTTCCTTCTGCAACACTAACTAGATCTCAAGATTTTTGTTCCTCCCTTTTCTTGGGTGGGGAGAAATAGGTAAGGTTAGGGGAGTGGTGAGGAGGGAAATGCCATTGAGAACTTATGCAGAGAAAGGGATGCATTAGGATGTGCAGTAATGGACACCACTAACCTGATGTTGAGCCAGAGCTTCTTCAACTTGCTGACGGTACACCTCAGTTGCAAAGTCAGCATCCCACCCTAGGATTAAAAGGAAATTTAAGCATCAAAATAGTATCTTATTATGATTAGGTTCACATTGTTTAAATCCAAAACGAAGATCTCGCAAATACAAATATTAGGAGTTTTTATGAATCCCAAGGAAAAATACAAACAACTGCAAATAGCAAAATTTGAAATTTGCTAGGAGAAGCTTACTTTCATACACCAGAGGCTCATCATCATCATCAATATCAGCTTCCATGTCTTCCTTCAACTTTTCTATTCGATCCAGTTCCCACTCCTTTTCATCAATCTGAACCTGTTCTTGAACTGCTGCTTTATCTATGATTGGGTCCCATAACTCATAAAAACGTATAGCATATCGATCAATTGGACGTAGCTGGTTCTCAAAAGACAAAATTGTTTGTCCTGATGCAGCAGCTGCCGCAGCCATTTCTTTGACATCAGCCAACATGTCGAAATCATCATCTTTACCAGCAAAAGTGAGGGATTCGGAGTCAATTGCATCATGCACATTTAGCATCCCTGTACCATCTTTATTTGATGTTGAAGGCCGGTCACCGTTTTCAGTATTTGATGTCAGAATCAGAGCTCCAGTATCAGCAGCTTTTGGTGCCATACTCAGCGAACAGTTGCCAGCATTTGATGTCATCGTCAAGCCTGCATGATCACCATTTGAAGTCATAGTCAAGCCACCATTATCAGTAGGCTCATCAGCCTTCATATCTTCCTCATTTACAAGATCATCATCTTCCAATCTACCAATGGCTTCTTCTGTGAACTCTTGGTTTTCTACAGCCTCTTCCTGTTCAACCTTCTTAAGTGCCATGTAGTCTGCTTCATCCTCTGCATGCTTCAGAGCAGCCTCCACATCAGCAGTAGATAAAGGAACCTCAACACTGTCATTATACTTCTCCTTCTCTTTTTGCATGTCATTTGCAGAAATTGTTTGATGTCCAGAAAACAATTCTATTGGATCCAGCTTCTTGAAAAACTCTGTGTTATAGCCTCCACTTTGTATAACCAAATCATCAAGAGCACGCTTCTGATTTGCCTTCTTCAGAATATTCTCTTCAATAGTGCTCTCACTAATTAACCGATATATGTGTACTTCACGTGTTTGTCCTATCCTATGACACCGATCTTGGGCCTGTTGATCCATAGCAGGATTCCAGTCACTGTCATAGAAGATGACTGTATCTGCACCAACAAGGTTGATGCCAACACCACCACTCCGAGTGGACAAAATGAAAAGGAAAATTTTTGGATTTGTGTTAAATCGCTGCATTAGTGTTTGCCTATCTTCCGGTTGGGTGGAACCATCCAGCCGCATGTAAGTATAACCATACAGATTGATAAAAGCCTCCAAAACATCAAGCATCTTTGTCATCTGGGTAAAAATTAATGCTCTATGGCCTCCTAACTTTAATCTCCGAAGTAAAGCTGCAAGCTCCTGCAGCTTCCCACAATCAAACTGTATAAGTCGCCTGTCAGGGAAATAGACTTGTCTCCTAACAATTGCTGGCCGGAAAGGTGTTAAAAGAGGAGAGAGAAGTTCAGAGCATTTTTCCTTGTAAGCTGACTCAATGAAAACATGGTTTCCGCCTTTAGTACACCAACAAACAGGGGACGGGGCACGTGCTGCAGGGATTGCAAACATGAAACTCTCAACCTGACCAGCCATTAACTGAAACCGTTCAACTGGCGACAATATCATCTCAGCAAGCTTAGAGGAATACGAGAAAGACAGAGGGTTATTCTTCTTACGGTGTATATCATAAACAGGATGTTTTACTGTGACAAGCTCCCGTAATCCTGTAGAATAAATGGGTTTCCTGTTACATCTCAACGAATTCCACCAAGAAATAGATGCAGCCCGCTCCTTAACTTCCCTCCATCTTTCCTCCTTAAGTGCCTTTTGAATGTTGGCAAAGATATTTGTACCATGTAAATTATTCTTATGCCGGAAATCAGTCCCAGATGCTCCATCAGACAGGTAGACACTCCCCTCAATTATGTTCGACGGAGTGGCAATTGCTTGAACTTCGTCTCTCTCCCAAGATGTCATACACAGATCCAAATGTGTAAACAGAAATCCCAAGCCATTAAGGTCAACAGTAAAGAATGGATCATCTGAAAACATAGAGCAAACAGATGAACTCAATCGCAAAACAATGCCGCTCATGTCAAAAGAACTGACAATTGGACGACCCTCAAATAAATCAGGATGATTGCATACTTTGCGTAGTTGCATTATGACACTTATCATTCCAAAGAAATTTGCACTGGCTAAAGTAGCTTGAGTCTCTGAGCTAGCTATGAAGTCTTCGTACAAGTTCCTCTGCCTCTTTGAGAGTCTACAGTAGATGACGTGCTCATGTTTACTAGGAAGCTGCTTCTCCACATCCCTCTTCAGCCTACGAAGAATGAATGGTCGCAGCACATTATGCAAGCGATCAACTACTTCTTTGTTTACCTTTTCTTGTCCCTCAACCATCCCAGATATAGGGTTGCAAAACCAATCCTTGAATTCTTGATGAGACTGGAAAATATGTGGCATCAAGAAATGCATCAAAGACCAGAGTTCCATAAGATCATTCTGCAGGGGAGTACCAGTTAAAAGAATACGCCTTTTTGAGTTAAAATTTAAAAGTGTCTGCCATCTTTGCGACTTCCAGTTTTTAATCAAATGGGCTTCATCCAAAATTAAGTATTTCCACTTCTTACGCTTGAAAACTTTAGAATCCTGAATAACAAGCCTATAAGTTGTTATGCACACATGGAAAGAGTTAGGCTTCAACCACCCTTGCCTTTTTATTCTCCTCTCTTTTGCACTTCCAAAATAAGTCAATATTTTGAAAGCAGGACACCACTTTAGAAACTCAGTTTCCCAGTTGAGCATTACACTAGTTGGAACCACAATGAGATGAGGGCCCCATATCCCCTTCTCACAAGCTAGGTGAGCAAGCAGAGCAATTGTCATGATAGTCTTGCCCAAACCCATTTCATCAGCCAAAATCCCATTAAGTTTCTTCTCGTACATAGTAACAAGCCAGTCCAAGCCAATATGTTGATACTCCCGGAGAGGATACTTCAGAAGGAAAGGGAATTTGGTCCTCACTTTTGTGGTTAAGAATGTATTACCCGTAGGCTGGGCAGATCTTGCAGCTGCTGCTGCATCAGCAATTCTGCTTTCACTTTCCCCTTCTTCACCATTCTCTTCTGGATATTCTTTTTTTCCTTCTTCTTGGGAACATATACCAGGTTCTGCAGCACAAGAATCACCACCTCTATTCCTCAACTGCTTAAATTCATAATGCTTTAGGGCAGGTGATTCGACAAAATTCTCAGGAGCAGAAGCATAAATTGATTCAGAATCATTATCCAGTTCTTTATCGCCAACAGGATCCTAAACACAACCGAATTGGAATATAAACGTCAAACATTATTAGGCTAATCCCTAGAAAATGAGGAAGAGACATCCATCTCATACCTTTTTATACCTTGAAAGCAGTTCTACTAAGGGAATTTCACTCTCTTTCTGCAGTAATGAAATCTGAGGAAAAGCCATGTAATTCATCAAATCAAAATTGATGACATGCTAACAAATGTTTGGAATAGTAATGAGTCTAATTTGATACAAAAACCATAATTTGAAATTTTTTTTTTTTTAATGCTCATACCTCGTCTATGGTATCCACAGTTTCTGCTTTGGCTAGTTTCTCCTCCTCTGACAGGGTAGTCTCATCATCCTGAAATTCAGAGTAACACAGATGTTAAAATAATAGATCTTCCAGAATTTCTAAGTATGAATCAAATCAGGCAGCCAGAGAAGTTGTTCTACCATAAAGTCCAAATTGGTTATCAAGAAGGACAATTACCACAGCCAAAACCCAGATTATATATATATATATATATATATATA
>LVCA01019922.1:131492-142890 GCA_004801955.1 Calotropis procera
TTTTACACTGTTTTATATGGAATCAATCTATGTGTGAAAATTGATCGAGTCTTTTTTTCATTTTCCTTCTTTTTTCTTTTCTAATTTACACTGGGAAAAAAAAGGAAGAATTTTAGCTTTTGGAGATGGAGATTGGGATTTTATGCGCGGTTAAAACCCTATGTGGAGATTGTGGCTCTTTTCGATGTGCAAACTTTTGGCTGATATTAATTTGAATCAAATATATGTATTCTGGGCTTAGGAATTCATGATTACCTTATGCCATGTGATTGCTTCTTAGTATTTTCTTGAGTAACTATTCAATTAATAATGTAGTTTTAATCTAATTCCTCCCATCATGATTATAGAAGCTTTATTTTCTGAGTAAGCTTTTGCTGTAACTTACCTTGAAATGTGGGTTGGAGATTAAAATTTTGTACTGAACCCACAATTTCAGGACCATTGACTAGTGTACATATATCTGTTGTTGGTATCTTGGTGTTCTACTTATCATCTATTGCTTGTTTCTATTCTGGAAAATGCTCAGAATCTAAAAAGTGTTCATACTCAGAACTTGTATTCATATTATCAAAATGTTGAGCGACTTCGATTTTTCTCATTTAGGTATCGGCCCATTTCCTAATTACAAGTTTTTTTTTTTTAAATATAATAATAAATTTGATAAATCAAGTGGGGAAAATAAAAATTCAAATAGATCCATTTTAGTTTTGTGCTTAAAGATTTTATTAGCTGTTAGTGGCTCTTTCTTCAATTTTCCATTTTTCTTCCCACAATAAATTTATTTTAGATGCATTCTTTGTGTGCTGTAGGGAAGTCTTGCTCCTACCCATATCTGGTTTAAGATTTGATAATTTTAGTGGTACATTGTTTCTTCTTTTCGTTCTCCTAGTTGGAACAAAGCTATGGACCCTGCAGAGGTCAGATATTTGGAAGATGAAGATACTCCAGTAATGAAAACAATCAAGGGGGCAACCTCAGGATTTGTTGCTGGAACCATTTGGGGAACCATTGTTGCTACCTGGCATGATGTGCCCCGTGTCGAAAGAAGAGTAGCACTTCCTGGCCTTATTCGTACTTTGAAGATGATGGGTAACTATGGCATGACATTTGCTGCCATTGGTGGGGTATATATTGGGGTAGAACAGTTGGTGCAGAATTATCGAATGAAAAGAGATTTTATAAATGGGGCTGTTGGTGGATTTACTGCAGGTGCTACTGTTCTTGGTTATAAAGGTGATTTTATCTATATTTTTGATAATATGGAGTAGCTGATACAAAATATGATGCAAATTTCTCATTTTTGCATGCACTGATTTGAGCAATGATACTGACATCTTTCAGCTTAATTATGTATAGGAATCTTTTGTAGCCTCAAAGATGCAGTGAGAAAAACGAAAACAATTGTATCCAAATACTTGTTTCACTATAATTTATGACTTTGTTTCTAGCCTCAAAGAGTGCTTTTCTGTTGCTAGCAAAACGAGACATTTTGAATGGTCTCTCATTTATACTAATTATTTTAGGCATCCATTTTTAAATTGTTGCTGTCACAATACATTATTACCTCTGTTTTTGCCATGCCCTATTTCATAAACTGGATCATTACAAAAAAAGTAAACATGTAGCAGGGTATGTTTTCTGTTCTTGCATGGGACAATGTGTACATTTGCCAATTAGGGCTCATAAACTACAGAATTTTGACTCAACTAGGTCTTTGTTGCACTCGAACAAGTAAATCGACTATCAGAGCCATGCTGAATTGCAATTGTTGTCAATTCAAATTGGGAATGGAGTGTTGGCTTGTTAGAGCTAGGCTGGTGAGTTAGAGTAAGCAAGCTAGTCATACAAGCCCCTGAGCTAGCAGCTGTTTGTAGTTGCTATGGTAACCTTGAGTCAGTAGAGACTAACTCAGGATTTCTCAGAGGTGTGAGCTAAATCAGCACCTGTTTTAACTTTTAGACAAGTGCTGGTTCATAAATTGAGTGGCCTGTTTTACTATCACCAATGATTCACTTTTCCAACCTAGAATAATTTAGGAGTTTAACACCTAAATTCTCTATAAAATATGATTCACCTGTCTCTAACCAGTTCCTTGTACTATCTTATCATTGATTAAAATTTGACTATTTTCACTTGCATAGTATAGATTCTTTTGACTGATGTCTTTATCAACTCTTCCAGGAAAGAGCATATCTACAGCAATCTCGGCTGGTGCAGCTCTTGCAGTTACGTCTGGCATCATTGATATTGGAGGTCAAACAACTAGAGTGGATACTGGCAAGGAGTACTATCCATATACCACCAAGAAGAGGGCAAATGCAGATTGAGTTTTCTTCTCATTGTGTTGGTTAAAATCCAGGATAGGGAAGAGGTCCCAACCATTTCCTCAAACTTCCTGCTTTTTTGTGTATCTGTACTTAAGTTGACTATGTTTTGTGCTTAATTTCTTATTTTCCCTGTTTATCATTCTGCAAATGAAGATTCAAATAAAACATGCTCTTGCAAATAATTTAGCCTGATGAAAATTCAGTGTCAGTTTTCATTATTATTACTTGGAAGTGCTTAGACATTTCAACAGGAAATGTGTATGGTTGGTGTTAATACTTCTTGGTTATTGAGATTATGAACCCTTTCTTCCTCTAGATATCAATAACGGAGAAGGTAAAGTAAAATTAAAATCAATTTGAAATAGCAGCAGGAAAGGGATGATGTGAATGCATTTGATTTTGTTAACGATTGATTCTTAACACTGACGTAAGAATGGCCTATTACCATCTGAACTCTTGTTTATGCTTGGTTGGTATACTTGTGTTCCAGCTTGAAGGATGGCTGATTCTGGAGTTTGGACTCAGATATTTCATCACATTCATGAATTGGCGCAACTAAAGGCCAGTCCCCGTGAAGATGAAAGTTTTCTATAGCAAATAACAAAAAGTGGAGATGTCCAACTTTCTCCTAATATTATGGCCTTCTCTCATATAACTTTTGCGAAGTTCTGCCGTATCTCGTTTCAGGTGTTTTACTGAGGTTTTGGCCACAGATTTAATAACAGGGAGCGATGAATGGAAATGGACTTTAGACATAAAATTATCAGCAGAAATTGGAAGGTGTCACAAAAGCCGTTTTCCGTACCGGTTGGATGCTATATCGCGAAGAATTAACACAAGCAAATGTTTAATAAGAGCTTCTAATATATATATATATATATATGTATGTATATGTATGTATGTATGTATGTATATCGTTCCTCCAGAGGACCCCCCTGCACCCCCAAGGTAGCGGTTGATGACAATTAAATTAAAACAAACTCTTTTTCCTCAGAAAAGTATAAAAATGTATTTGCAAATTGCAAATTAAATCTCTCTCTCACACAAAATTTGGACAAAAATCAAACATGACAGAGGGAAACAGATGGGCTAAAGCATAAATACTCAATATAAATTAAGGCGAGGCGGTCAAGGGAAGCTTTCTTTCAACGGGAGTTGGATATCCCCAATCCACTCTGTTGTATCCTCTCTGCCACGTGGCAGAAGCCCATTTATTGTCTAGAATTTCTTGGGCCACTCATTCATGGCTACTGGCCAAGAAATCAATAGCGGTGGAGGGTGACGAAGAAAGAAGAAGGTCCAGGTTGTCAAGCTCAACCTCTCCGGAAATGGCAGGGATTGGTTCCTTATGTTTCTCTTCAACACTTTCTTTCCGAAGGTAATCCGTTCCTACTTCTTCTAAGGTATAGGTAAAAAACTCATTGAATCTAAGTATCCTTTTTTTTTTAATCTTTAGAAGAGCATTTGATATTTTGATCGACAAACTAAATGCATGAAATGTTGGGTTGTTGCGAGTATTATAATTGAGAAACAGCAAACATGAAAAATGCAAAAATCCCAAATGTCAATTTTGGGCCATATTTGTTTCTGTCTTAAATTTTTTGTAATTCAGAATTTTGTTCGAGTGGAGGTGGGGTATATATAATCTCATATGAGAAATGTAATTTCAGCAATTTGGGAGCATCTTCGTTGGTTGTTGGGATTCATCCAGGTGGAACCTTACCTCGTAGTAGAAGAAGAAGATTTTTTACTATCAAAGCAGAAATAAATTATGTGAATGCTGAAGAAGCAAAGAAACTCATAACAGTTGAGGGATTTGCAGTATTAGATGTTAGAGATAACACTCAATTTAAGCGAGCACATATAAAGGACTGCTTTCATGTTCCCCTATTCATTGAGAACAATGACAATGATTTAGGTAAAAATATTCCTGTTTTCCTAACTGCGTTTGCTCCCAATTTGTATTGTGTTCTCTTCCTTGTTCCAAGATTATTCATTGTCGGAAATTTAGCGCAGGGACAATAATAAAGAGAACTGTACACAACAATTTTTCTGGTTTGTTCTTTGGATTGCCATTTACAAAGCCCAACCCCGATTTTGTTTCATCTGTTAAGGCTCGATTTTCACCAGAAAGCAAGCTCTTGCTTGTTTGTCAGGAAGGGCTGAGGTAATAATAGTTTGGAGGTATTATTAGTCCTTTCTAATTTCAAGTAGTTAAGTCTTTTAGCTTTGTATATATGGGTACTGAAATGCTGATATATATATATATATATATATATACACACACACACACGTACACATGATATTAAGGTCTGCCGGAGCTGCCAGTAAATTAGAGCAAGCTGGCTACCAAAACCTAGCATGCATCACATCCGGGCTTCAATCTGTTAAACCAGGTAGGCTTAATTCCCTCCTAAAAGAAAATTTCATCCTTTACATTACTAGTGACCAACCAAAGTCGTCTGTGATATCTGCAGGAATGTTTGATTCTGTCGGTGCAAGTGAGCTGCAAAATGCAGGGAAAGCTGGTTTGGTTACAGTGCAAGGGAAGATCTCAGCTGTTTTAGGAACAGTACTGATCTGTAAGTTTGGAAATTTTTGTGGGAACTTTGTTTCTTTTTTATTTTCTTTACATTTAGTAAGCTTTTGGTTACATACATAAATTTGCAGGTGCATTTCTTTTCGTAACCTTCTTTCCTGACCAAGCCGAAAAGCTCCTTCAGTTAGCTCCATCAAGCTAAATTCCCTGAGATGACTAAGATAATTTTTGCATTTCTATATTTGTGAGGAAAACCGAGGAAGTTAGAATGAAAGATAAAGGCTCAGCATACCCATATTGAAAAGTAAGTGTACGAAGAAAATCTGCAAAAAAGAACGGTAACTATGTGGTGAGAATCCGCAGTGCGATTAATCAGTTTGTTTTGTTTGATTTAATTTTGGGATGTTTGTTCTGCGTATTCTTGTAAACATTCGTAGTGCAGAGTCTCAATGTCACTGTTATAACAAGACAATGCTAGAAAACATCAAGGAAAGGACCAGGCCAGCTTGAGGATGACTCAAACCGATGTCTTTTCTTAAATAAGTTAGTCTCAAACAACTCAAATAGTTACTTGTTCATACACTTCATCAAAAGAATAAATATAAAAAGAAATAATACATACATATATGATATATCATAACTAATCCTGCGCACGTATGTTGCTTCTGTTAAAGAAGTTTCATGAAAACAGAAGAAACCTTCATTTATTTATCATCCATGTAAAAATATGTATTTAAGAAAAAAAGAGAATTGCAGACAGAGCATACACTGAACATAAAGATCAGCTGTTTTGTAATCACGATGACACAAGCTATCAAGATACTGCAAAACATTTCATTTCAAAGAGAAAGAATTACAAGTTAGAGAATCTCTCCTGCACACTGCAATCTATAGCACATGCAAAGCACGGGTCAGTTTCATTACTACTGATCAAGGGCATCAGAATCCCAGCTTTCTTAAGCGCTCAAAAACCAAGAGCAGGTGGCAAAGCAGGACTTCAAAGCTATTGGGAATAGGAAATCTTCACTTCTTCTCTTGACATGTCCCAGAACCAGAATTCAGTCACCTTGTAAGCAGTAAAGTTGCCTCACATTGCCAGAAGCTGCAGAATGCAATAAAGAGGGGTTGACTACGCATTTCCATTCTCAGTAAGTGGTATATAACAAAATTATCAACACGTGAATCACTGAACAAGAATATATAGATAAGTCCTTTACCATATAGCCAGTCCTTGAAACATGCATGAAGAGCACTCGATAGCTCTCGCTTCTTGTTCTCCTCAAGCTGTGTTTCCCTCAAAAGCTCCTTGACCTCCCCCAAGTTTTTTTGCTGAAAAAAAATGAAAATGATAGAATCATTTACATAAGAAATTACTCTACATAGACCAAAGATTCTGAGGCATCGCTGCAACACCTGAAATACATAATACTATACATAGCTATATATAAATATATACATTAGTAAATATTAGACAGAAACACACATATCATTTACATACATTTCTCTGTTGAGATGCCATATAAGAATCCGGTAAAGGGAATGGGTTATCTGTAGTACACTCTGGTTGTTCACTTCCAAACCAATTTGGCATCTGTGGAGGATAAAGATACGTTAGATCATGGTTCAGTAGGGGATCAAGATAACCACCTAAATTGCATTTATGCAGAAATAGACCAAGTTTGAATGTTATCCAACAGAGTATTTTCAGGAACTAAAATGAAAAAAGAATCTGCATCTAGTAAGTCAAATAGCACTAGGAAATAAACAAAATAAATTTACGGAAAGAGCTTGAAAAGTAAAAAATTACCAAAAAGATGGTGAATTGATCTGGATCTATACGACTAGCAGACTCAGCTTGGACATCGGAGACACCTGCTGGATGAGAGTGTGAATCATGTGGATCAACCAGACCAAGTGCCACAGGGTCATCCCATCTGTTGATATTGGGGACAACTCCTACTTGATTCATGTGTTCCAATAGTTGAGGATAACACGTATTATAAGGAGCAACCTAAGTAAATGACCAGAAAGAGGAAGATTAGGTGAAAAATATAGAATAATAAACATAGAACATAGATTTCAACAAGAATAGCACGAGAAGGAATTCTTCCTCTAGGCTCTACTAATTAACTTCCAATGCAGATCTACTCCTTTATTTTACCAGAGGTCAGAAAAAAGGCCTTTCATGAAAATATAAATCCCACATATCCAACTTGTTTGGAAGTATACGAACATAGTTGGCATTAGTATAGGAAACTCAAAGCTGCATATAAAGGGTCTGACCATCATAATCTTTGATTAGGAAAGCAACGCGCACCTGCAATTTGTGGTTATCACCAACAATAAGAGGTCGTTGGTTGACCCCCAGGAAGAATACACATTCACGACAATTAGAAATGCAGATACGTTTTGCTGCTGCAATGACATGGACACGTTCACAATGTTCAACTCTAACAGCCTATAAAATACAATTAAAAGAGAATCAAAAAACCAACAAAACTTCATTTTCCAAGATAATAAGAAAAGCTTGCAGATGAACTTCTTCATTTGCATAGCCAAGGGTATTTCTGTAGAAAAACTAATTTACAGACGTGTTTGGATAATAATAATAATAATACAAAAGTAATATGATCTCCCAAAATAATTAGAGACTACCTTGCCAACTGCACCAAGTATAACAGTTGCATCAGAGCATCCATAGACCGTTGCATAACTCAAAGGTGCTAGGATATAGATTACAGATTCATGGCAATTTATAACCTGAAAATGAAAATAAATAAAACAATCAAATAACATGATATCCCAAGAGATAGATAAGATAGATTGATATCCAACAGAATAACTTATGAATGCCCTTTACATCTTCAACTCTTATTGCTGCTGCTTCTTGACACAACACAATAAACAAAAATTAACTAAGCAATCTCTCACCAAAATACAGGGCCTTGAAGAGAGTAACTTTATATATTACAATTTTTGCATTCATCCAAAGCATTTTACATAGAGAAAGGGAAAGAAATGTGGCTGAATTTGGATTTTCTAGTGAATTTATTTTGTTTTTAGGGACTGAAGTTAGAGAGTGGTTAAGATTGAGTTTCGATTTAAAGTATTTTAATATTTGATTTGATATTAATTTAGTCCCACAAATTGTGTATAGTTAAAACACAATATTGATTGTTTAAAGAAATTCAATGTGATCCACGTATAAGGCTAAAAGATTATAATTCAACTGAGTTTCAGCAGTAAAGGTCTTCTTAAGTTAGACAATGAACAGTAGACAAATTTTGGAGGGCAAGATGGCTAGAGTAAAATCATATGAAACTATGACATACTGGAGAAATGCCACCTTTATCACACCTTAAGCAAAGTTATGTAACCTCACCCACCAGGGATGACAAATTTAAGTCCTACAGGTCATAATATCCAAAAGATGCAACTAAACATAAAACTTGCCTTTATGGATGAACCTTTAAGGTCAGATGCATGCTTCACAAAAGATGACTTAGAGACCCCCTCAATAAAACTAGGACCTCTAGCACTAGTTGAAGCCTTTGTCGAACTTGCACAAGCATCAGCCATTGGAACATCCTGATCAGAAGCAACAGAAGGTCCGTTTTCTTTTGCAGAAGCTCTTTCAGAAATACGCTCCAATGTGGAAGCAATACTTTGCAGAAGCCAGTCATGAACTTGTGAGGCAGGTACAGGAACAGCAGGCATGTCAGGATCTGAATTTGCAAAGAATGGAGCATACTGGCTCAGGGGCATTCTCTCAGATCCCTTTTCACCAAAGTAAACCAGAAAGCCAAGATGTTCAAGTTTATCCATTGACAAAACCTGGGATACAGGGAAATGGACAATTTAACTTAGCACAGACACAACAGTAATACAATAAACAAAGAGATATGTTAAATATATCACTTGATAATTTATTATCATTTGTATCTAAGGCATGACCATGAGGGCTTATCTTATAGCCTGCACTATGTCACTTATAGAAACATTAGGCAAAACTTTTCCTTCAAGAGATATCCATTACACTCACACAGAGAGTATGAGATTTGCCTAACAAAACATATCACATCAAGTTGAGCAGAATTCATTCTCACCAAATTTCCTACATATATCACCCTCATATCTTACTCTAGAGAATACTGCCCCAATCCAGTCATCAGAAAGTTATGCCAAAGAAGAAAGGAAGTTCACCCAACCGCATTCAGCTTTTGGTAAGATCTAGAGAACTTGTTTTACAAGCAACCTCTAAATTAATAAAATCAAGTACAATAGAACTTTTATAAAAAAAAAAAAAAATGGTTAGCATATCCTCTAATAACAAGGTTATTAGATCATTGACTAAAACCAATGCAGCCTTTCCAAAGAAGTATCACACTAAAACAAATTACTCAAAAGACATCAAAAACAAGATAGAATCACAAGACCACATTCTTGGAATCACCTAAAACTTATCATTTACCAAGAACTTGAATATCCATAACAAAACTACTTTGGAAGTTGCTATCAGTTAACTCAGTCTCTCCTCAAGTAAAAAAGTCAAACTTGTTTTAATAAATCAACTTGAAAGCAAAGAGAAGAGACGGAGTGGGAGAAAGACAAAACAGTATCCTCAAACTCAGGTAAAGAATAATTATGATATACAATCAATAACAAAACTAGGCGATAGGCACACAATTTCAAAAACGGGTAAACTAGAAATGAACATGCATGGATATTACTCTTTGAGTATATGTTTCAAATCACTATTTACCACAAAATTGAAATTTGAAATCACAACTACTACTTTATGAATTGAATGATATAAATTTAATATAACTTTGTAAAATCAGTATAAATGGTAATCCAGAGTATGTTCAGATTGCAAATTATAAGGCAATATAGATAACATTTCCATATATGACTTGGGCCATAATCTTAACAAGTGTAGGAAGATATATTCTAGATTCCTTCTTGGGCTGCAGGTTAAGTTGTATAACCATCTTTACTTTTACAAGTAAATATTCCCAAAAAGCTCCAGTATGTCAAGAAAAAAGGGTATAAAAACAAACAAAATGCAAAATGGTGAGAATACCAAAGATTCATCTCCTTCCCCTTCAACTGAGTCAGCCAAAAGAGAGAGAATGTTGGCTAAGTGCTTCTGTAAATAGGATAATTGATGAGCCTCTTCGTCAGCTTGTGATGGCATAAACCGTCTACTGTTGCTCCGCACAAGCTGCGTCAAAGAAAATGAATTATTTAGTTAACCACTTACAATGTAGTGAACAACAAACTTGCAGAGTGAAAATTAAATATCTCTGTAGATGTATGCGTGCCTGATTGTGTGCCTAATACTAATTGAGAGGAATTTATCATCTAAAGGAATCTATCCCATGGAACGAAAGGAATTGAAGCCTTAAGAGGGCCAACTATTTCCAGACCCATTAGATGAATTAAGCAATCCATACAGATTAATGGGTTACAGAAATAACCAATAATCCCACAGCTACGGCTCTTCAAAACCATTTCTTAGATTCCAGCTTCCAACAAATTAAGGCCAACCCACATCTCATTTTAGATAACCAACTGGAAAAACAACCCATTTATGATCCGGCATTAGCATTAAATTTTTTTTCATCCCAAAAATTGAATTTGAGTCTTTACCTGCAACGGGGAGAGGGCAGACAAGAACCCATCAAAGGCGGAAGTAGAGGGCCACACGTCGGCAACTGCAGCAGAGTCTCTATGTCCTTTAGGTAACAACCTTTTGTAACTCTGTATATACAAAAAGATAACCAAATCAAATACATTAACACCAACTGCATCAACCTCGGTGGGCAAGGCATTAACGAGAGGATCAGCATCATTATGAAGGACAGAAGCGATGGTTTCGAGGACAAGGCGAGCATGGTCAGGCGAGATCTGAAGAGTTTCGGCAATAATATCCAAATTAACCCGGTTAGAGGACTCAGGTGAAGAAGAAACAAGAGACAAAAGTTTGTCCTTGATTGGACCTAATGTTTGAGTAGCATCGGTGAAAATGAGTTTAGAGATTGGAAGGAGGCCATGCTCAAAAGGCTCCCTCCTCGGATGTATATAAATTTGAGGTGGTGAAGAGCTCGAAGTAGAGGCTGAGGCTGGTGTTGGTTCAGTAGTAGAAGTAGCTGTTGGAGAATCCGCCATGGCTGGGAAAGGGAAAGAAGTGCGCAGGGAAGGAGAGAGAAATGGATCTTTACAGAAGAAGAAGAAGAAGAAGAAGAAGAAGAAGGTGGTGGTGAATGATGGAGATAGAAAGACGGAGAAAGATTCAGGGAAGAGGGGAACTGACTAGGGAGGGAGGATCAGGTGCTGTGAGGTATAGCTTTTTTACGGAAGTTTGGTTATCGTGGAAGAATTTAATTGGAAGAGATTCTCCCCATGCAGGCGGCTGATTTACGCGTGCTAATCACTGATTAATCATGTCTTCATGGATAAATGTGATTGTTAAGATAAAAAGCAAAAATAGTCCTTAATATCGTCAAAAAAAAAAAAAAAAAAAAAAAAA
>LVCA01019926.1:41211-59036 GCA_004801955.1 Calotropis procera
AGGATTTTGGTAATCCCAACGATATTGTTTGGGAAAATTCAAATTTTCGTATTTGAATTTTGGAAAAAAAAAATATGTGTAGGACTTTTTTAACTTTTTATTGATTAATATAATGTGTCCTAACAAACTCATTAATAGTTTTTTTGTCTTCTATTTTATTTCTTGTATTGGAAAAAAAGTTACATTTATTGGGGTTTATTAAGACTTCTCTAATTTTCTTTTATTTCTCTGTTTCTATTTATTTATTCAAATATCTTGTTACTAATTGAGTTACACTTTTTTGACAATTGAATTAATTAGTTGATAACCTATTATAAACAAAACAGTTTAATAACATTGTCTGTTTTGACCCACAGTTCAAACGAATCTTACGAGTTTAAAAAGTATTATTGAGTAAAGGATTTGAAACTCTTAATTAATAACCGCGTTTAGAAATCTCTTAAAAGAACAATGTGAAACTTTAAGTTATAATCACTAGTAATGTAATTTTTACAGAGTAATATCATATTCATCAGAGAAATCGTTTATTTATTTAATTATCTAACTGTATGCGTCTCTTAACGCATAGAGTTAGAGGACTAAGTTTTCAGAATTTTAAGAGATTGGATTATGTTAGAAAAATAAAAATAGTTAAGGGACTAAAATTGAAAATTTTCTTAAAAAAATCATTTCATCGCTTCCTGGTTTCTACTTCCTCGGCCCTCACTGAAGTGATTGGGACGATGTACCAATCTTGGAAGTGATGTTTTATTTTTTCTTAAAACTTTTTAATTTTAATATTAATTATTTTTTGTTGTTAAAGGAAAGTGAGTTGTACAGATTACCTTCAAAAGGATATTTTGTTTAAATTCTTATCCATTTCGCAATTGAGACAGAAAGAGGGGGAGAAGTGAAAAATGTTGGTGGTTAGAAACGGTGGAAGAAAAACATGGATTCTTTGGATGATGATTACTGCTGCGTTTACGTTGCAATTATCAATCGTCGCCGGCGAGTATTTCAAGCCGTTTAATGTTAGCTATGATCATAGAGCTTTAATTCTTGACGGAAAACGCCGTATCCTTATCTCTGCTGGAATTCACTACCCTCGTGCCACTCCTGAGGTATTATTCTTCTTTGATTCCTCTGCACTGCATGTCGATGAACTTTAGTGTGTTCTTTTTTTTAGTCTCTGATGCTTTGATACTTTTTGGAAAATAATTTGGTTGTACATTAACTGAAAGTTACGAGTTTAATGAATATGCAAGGCCATTCACTCTGCAAACTGTAAAGAGGAGGAAATTATGTGACTATGAGATAGATATGTGGTTATTGGTTTTTTATTAGACTTTGGTATTATAAATATTTGTTTCACTAATTATTTTGGTGATCTTAAATCGTTTTTTTTTGAGAATATTAAACAAGGAGGCACTTGTGAGGAATCGTAATTTTTTGAATTATTTGTATTGGCAATTTGTAATTAGACAATTCAAGCTGTTAAATTAAAAAAGAGTTGTTGAGAATTACTTTGAAAACTTTTCATCGGAGAACTGTCTCTATTGACAGAAATGCACTATTTGTATCTTACATAATATTCTGCTTCAGAATTCTATGTCATTTTTGCAGTTTTTTGGATCAATTTACCTTGAATGTTTTGATGTATATGTCCTCAACAATGGGAAGCGTAGCTAAACTTCTTTGCAGTTTGAATTCCTTTAGTTGAATAGCCTGTGCGTCATTATTATGTGTATGTTGGACTTGACTTGGACTTGGTATTATCTTAGGTGTTTTCTTATGCAATTCAGACTAGAACTCAACTACATCTTGATGCAGTAGCATTTGACACTCTTCTTCCTGTAGCAATGTTTAAATCTATTCTGATTCTTTCACAGATGTCTCTGATTGTATGGTTGTAGAGTTGAGCTCTCAAATTTTGTTACATTATTCACACTTACAAGTATCAGGGAAATTTAATGGTAAATGAGCAGAAGATGCATATTTGTCAGTGGTGTCAAGTTTATAATCTATATAATCACTGTACTCGCTGTTAGTTTAAAACAGATTTGTCTCTACTAGTTATGTGAATATTGCCTTTTTATTTCAGATGTGGCCAGATCTAATAGCTAAGAGCAAGGAAGGAGGTGCAGATGTCATTGAAACATATGTATTTTGGAACGGTCATGAGCCAATTAGAGGGCAGGTTTGCTAATTCTTTCTAGAAATACTTGAGGCACACAGGTTGGTGGCCTTTGCACGAATAGGTTGGTTGACTTATTCGGTGATGCTGAAGTAGTCTCTCTATTTAATGCCTCTATTTCCAGTACAACTTCAATGGCAGATATGATCTTGTGAAGTTTGTGAAGCTAGTTGGTTCTAAGGGACTCTATCTACTTCTTCGAATAGGACCTTATGTTTGCGCAGAATGGAATTTTGGGTGCACTCTCTTTCTCAATCTCATTATGCCTAACTGTAATCTTGCTTCCATTTTTGAATAACTCAAAATGCAGTGATTTGGTGAACTTTGATTATCTTTATACGAACTTTCTGAGAATGATGAGCTTGATCGCAAGTCGATGGAAAGATATTTGTGGAACCTGGCTTCCTTTACACAGAAAGTTATTTCCATACATGAATAAGCATGCACTTTGATTATGTTCACCTGCCAAAATAATAATTACTGTAATTGCAATTCTACTTTATTTCAATAGTAATATGTGCTTTAGTGAAGCTTACATCTTTGTGTCTTTAAAAAAAAAGTGCTGCACTATGCTGTAGGTAAAATTACCTTTTATTTTCTATGATCTAAATGGTATAACAATTATCAACCATCATAATATCAAATGTATTGGTTACTTAATTTGAAACGTATAGTTATACTCGAACAAAAAGGATTGGCAATCAAGAATGTGGCATATATTTTTGAAATTCAAATTTCAAGAGTCCATAAATGAAGAAAGTAAATTCCGTTTTATATTCCTTTGCAACTCAAAATTAACAAGATTTTACCTTTTTTTTTTAATTATGATTTGCTTTGAAATGCTATGAGTATGTTTAGTTTTCATCATACAGCAGGAAATTGAAATAAACATTAGGAGGCATTAGAAATTTTGACATACTGTGCATGTGAATTTTTATTTCTATGAATTAGTAATACGTTGATCAGTGCAAATCTGATCCAAAAATTTCTTGTCATCGGGTGTAGATGTTGATCTTTAGGCAATGACTTTGCAGGGGCTTTCCAGTATGGCTTCGTGATATTCCCGGTATTGAATTTCGAACAGATAATGCTCCCTTCAAGGTAAATTAACTGGTGATGCCTGTATAAAATCTAAATCTCTTTGACAATCATTATTGTATTTACATTTTATAAGTGTTGAAATTTCAAAAAATCTTCCCCATTAAGTTGTGTTAGTCCCAAGGGAAAAACTTCTATCACTTTTCATCTGGTGTACATGTCTTAGAAAATCTTAACGTAAAAAGTATGATAACGTATTAGAAGCATGCGTGATTAACGACTCCTCAAGACTAGAAAAAGGTATATGTCTGCATGAATTAGTTTTCTAGATATAAACCTTTAGATTTTAGCACAATTGGTAAATGTAAATTTATTCAAGTGCCCAAACCTGAGCTTTGATACCAGAAATATTACCCCTTAAATTTGAGCCGAATTCATGCCAAACACCCAATGCTGGGTCATTTTATTCATCAGTGTTTCAACAATAGTACAACAACTTCTCCAAAACATAACTGTTTCATTCATACTAAGAATTGAAGCTTCACTGACTTGAAAGTACAACAACGTTTAATATTTTATACTCAGTAGACTTGTTAAATGCCAAAAAAAGAAATTGGAACATGAGACTAAAACTTGTGAGACCAAATAACACAAACGTAACCTCATTGGATTATTCAAATGTCCTGGAAAGAAATTTTAACTTCATCAAGCTTGAATTGCCACAGTGATACGACTTAAATGTTTATCTATCATTGCTCTGCTGTAATTGAATAGGAAACAAGTGGGGATGAAAGAGAAACTAAAAATGCAAAAAGGATCTGGAAATAAGCATGTTATACTTACAGTAAAAGAATAACACCCCCAAGGAAAAATAATATTATCTACTATATCTTGACTTCCAAATCAGTATACCTTTTTCTTTTCAAAAGAAATGCTAAAATTTTTGAAGGAGTTTAATAGATTGATACAAGAGAATTAAAGTTTTACAATATTAGGAATTATTCAAAATAATTTAAAATCTTTGAAACTAGAGACTTAAATACTAAAGTATATGATTTCCTCCCATTCCAAAGCCCCTACAAAGTAGAGAAATATTCCCGCTCCCTTCTAGCTATTTAGTGCATGGCCAATGGTTAATTTCTCAACTCAACCCAGTTAAAAGTTCACAGTGAATCCACCCAAACCAACAACTGAAGGGCACATGATTGAAAGATCATATGAGTCAGTCGTCAGTCAAGAGGTAAGTTCCTATACTGACAAGAAGCAATGGAGGCAACTTCAATATTTCAATAGTTTTATAGTGACAATTCCTTGCTGCTGCATGATGTTCTTGTTGACTGGGCCATAGGATTTTCTTGGCTTTAACGCAATAGATTTCTTCCTGCAGTATTCTTCTTTTATTTATTTATTAATTTTAAGTTGGAATTTTTGTGTTCAGGTAAGGTTTTATAGTTAGTCTTTATGAAGAAACTTTTCTTATTAAGGGTTCACTTTGTTTGGCCTATTTTGCAACATATTCAAGCCATTATTGTTTGTAGAAAAACCAAATAGGAAACTTTCAAGCTTAATTATGTTATTTCCGATATCAATGTCTTATTGGTACATATGTGAACCCTTATTTCTCTATTTGGGAAATTGTATTCTGCATTCTGGTAGGAGGAGATGGAGCGGTTTGTGAAGAAGATAGTGGATATGATGCAGACAGAATTACTATTCTCTTGGCAAGGTGGTCCTATCATTATGTTGCAGGTTGTGTGGAAGTTCTTCCCTTTTATTCTGCCATTTCATTAGAAAAGCATTGCTACCAAGAATGTTTAAATACCTGAAGTAGTTTCATTAGAATTTTCATCACCTTGTAAATTCTTCATAATTATCACACCTTTTTATTTTTTATTTTTTTAGTTTTTTCCTTTTGTGTGGCTAATTTTACCCTTAAGATTTTCTTCTTATCTCATCCTTTTTACCTTCTTTTCCTCTCCCTTCTTTCAACTCCTTTTCTTGCTAAGTTTGTTCTACTTTTTGTATATGCTTATGGTTTCATCCCTGTGCTTGTGCTCATCTTTGTTAGCATCTGTCTTCATACAAAACTTATTGGAAGTTGTAATTTGAATTATTAGTGAACAATAAGGGAAAAGTGCAAAAAGAATTAAATAATTCATCAGTCTAGTTGTATGAAAATCCTTGCATGGTTATCTTCTAATTTCATAACTTCTAGCTTTTTTTTTTGCATATCTTGTCAGATAGAGAATGAATATGGTAATATTGAAAAATCTTTTGGCGCAAAAGGGAAAACCTATATGGAGTGGGCGGCTAAAATGGCGGTTGGACTTGGTGCTGGTGTTCCATGGATTATGTGCAAGCAAGTTGATGCTCCAGAGTACATTGTAGGATCTTCATTTGCTAATACTATGATTTTCAATTTTCCTTATTTATTATTTATTTTTGTAGATTAGTTTGTAGTTTTAAACTAGAAAGCAAGGAATGCAAAGTTAAAATTGGTATGCTTGTTCTAAGAAATAGGATCATCTCATTATTCTGCTTTAAATAATTTCTGAATTATAATTTTTTTCTTGCCAGATAGATACTTGCAATGGATACTACTGTGACAGTTTTCGTCCAAATTCCAATAATAAACCAATGCTCTGGACAGAAAATTGGGATGGATGGTATGTCAACTAATTTTTCAGTGTTCGAACTGTATTAAACTTTTTTCCTGCATGGTGAGTTTTTATCTAAAAACTGGTGTGAAATGCAAAAAAAATATTGAAAGATCAAGGATTATCAATTAAATCCCTTAGTTTTCAAATGCCTTAATCAAGTCCCTAATTTTCATAAGCATATCGCCATTTTAGCCCTTTTGCTAATTATATCACCAAAATTTGTTAAAAAATTTTATGGTGTAAAGAGACTTTTTGCCAAAAAGTTATAATTTTACTATCTCTTTAAATTATTGTGCTATCACTATAGAAAGATAACAATTTTGTTACGCGAAGGACCAAAAAAAAATTGAAATATTCGATCCTTGATTGTAACTTTTTTGAATATTTTCAGTTGGTCTTTGTATTTTCCTAAAGCATGTTAGAAATGTGATGGGGAATGATAAAGATTTCAGAAATGTGATTCATGGCAATAACTGTCTGTTAGTGATTCGATTTACCTGAATAATGTCTGATAAGAGTCAAAAGTAAGTGAGTAAAAGCTAGAAACGGTGCCCATCTCCGTGTTAGATCTGATATATTGAGAATCTTTAATTCCCTCTTTTTGCTATTCTAAATCTCTTCTCTCAGATGCAAAAGTATAATGCAAGAATGAGGTGGGATATTTTCTAAAATGTTCTGACTGTTGCAGCTTCTATGCATATCTTAATACATTCCAAGTGATGACCTACTGTCTTAATATTTGTATTATTCAATACCAAGGTTGGTTGATGTGAATAATCCAAGTCACCTCCTGTCTGACGGTTCATTTCTTTAGGAACTGCCGTTTATATTTATTTCCTTTTGCATGTTGATCATAAATTATGACCAAGAAAAGATGGAGATCAGAATTTCGAAGTCAAGACTTCCAATTTTAAAGAAAAGTGTGCCTCAATATTTAGAGATTTTTGTTGATACTTGGACTAATTTCCCCACTGGTTTTATGTTGAATTGGGAGGATCACCAATTTAAACTGGTTGAAGAATCTATTCCGGCTTTGGAGAGAGAGTTAAAAAAGATCATTGGAGAGGTTAGGATATCATGATAATTTTGGAGAAAAACAATAAAAAAGATTTATATTTGTTTGAATATTGGTTCATGATCTAATCAGCCAGTCTGGTTCGATCTAGAAACAGTGGTTTAAGTGCATAAATCTTTTAACTGCCTGAAGTAAAAATTGCATCAATGTACTTAATCAAGTTAGATTCCATTTGCATAGTCTGAAATGAAATCCTTATAATTTCCAAAACAAGTTTAGCTTGTGGGTATCACAAGTGCAAGACCCACTTCTGAATACCATAAACTAACTTTTAATTTGTGGATAAGCATTGTTGTTGATTATGCATGTAGGGATGCAGAACAGAATGTGAGGTCATTGTACAAGCAAAAATGCATGAATAACTGGAAAGTTCTTCGTCAAACAACGATTCTATAATCTAGCTTTAATTAGACATGGAAACTATGTTTCATGAATTATTAGCTGGATTAATTTAGTTAGTTTGAGTCCTTATTTTAGTAATTTTCAAATTTGAATTAAAAATTCGCGGAGCTTTTATTTGTTGTTCAGAAGGGGAGGACTCTGGGTATCCTCAATCAAGTTTTTGAGTTTTAATTTTATGAAACAAAGCCTTGTAGAGTTTTGCCTCTTGTTTGAGGGTCCAACTGAAGAAATGAATTCAAATAGTCATGGTCCACAGAGACCAGTTCATACATAAACTAGAATTAATTGAATTTAGATATTACAATCTTGGCTTTAATAGAGTTTTCCATCATTTCATTATTTCCCTCTGCCTCGAGTTTTAAAGCATGTTAGGAACTTTCTATGTTATTTGCTGAATATTATGTTTCCATTTTAGTTATATTCTATTTAGATTCATAGCTAATTAATTATGTGTACTCTTTCCCACTATAGTTATTAGCTAATTATTTAATCTTATTAGGGATAGGGTTTGTTATTTTTAAGCCTATTTAAGTGGCTGTTCTAATATTAAAAGCAAGACAAATTTATTTCTCTATCTGCTCTATTCTTCTTGAAACATTAAGAACTCTCTCCTCTCGAGCTCCTAGGTAAGTGCTCCCTTTAGAACCTCCATCTTTTAGTAATCATAGGTCCCCCATGAAGGGACTGTAACAGAGAATTTTCAGGATAAAAAGTGACTCAAAAGGAAAAGTATAATAATGTATATTCGACAAAAGATATTAAGAGAATAAGGTGGTGTTGCATAGTGTTATTTGGTCATGTTAATGAACTTTTTTGGATGCAGTTGAGACAGGCAGATGCATGGGTTATGAGAAGATGAGAGACATCAAGTCCTAGGTTGTGAAGAATGTTGCAGGAATGGTTGAAAAGAATATAGTTGTTTATTTTATAGTCCTTTAATTGGAAAGTTAACTTATAACTGTACCATTATACAAGGAAACATTTGTTGGAAAATGAAACACAATCAGGCAAGCAATTACAAGAATGAAAATAACCAACAAAACTAGGAGATATAGAGATTCATGTTGTCGAAAGAACTACATTCACTACTGCACTAGATTGTATTTCTTGCACTCACAATAGTAATATCTAAATACAACAAATGGGACCTTTGCCAAGTGCAAGGGCCTCGGCCTCCTTGCCCTTGACCTCCGCTTGCTGTCCGGTCAATGGGACCTTTGCCGAGGTTCTTGTGCCCTCGAGCTCTTGCAAATGACACGATAAACAAGAGCTTTGACAACTATCAAATTCCATATACTTAGCAACATTTTGGAGAGTGTTTTAACAATATTACATCATGACTTCCATCCCCATGAAAAAATGAGATAAAAGGGTCATTCAATTAAAGTAAGTAACTACATTGAGACTCTTAAACGTGGTGCTATCTTCGTAAAGAAAAAAATGACCAATATATATTTTTTTCACATTAAATTGTGGATGAATATTAATTTACTAGAGCCGACAAACTCTAAGCTATCTTCTTCTTAGCTTTTCTACTGTTGTATTGTTTCAAAGGTATACCAGTTGGGGTGGAAGAATACCACACCGACCTGTTCGCGACCTTGCTTTTGCAGTTGCACGTTTTTACCAACGTGGCGGAAGTCTTATGAATTACTATATGGTATGTTGCTATGTACGTTGATCTGCTCTTGGTATGGTTCTCAATGTTGCAGCAGTCTCTGTGCATTACATCTATAAATGGCGTAACATGTCAAAGCTACCTAGTTTTAGGCACGTTAGCTCATCTTGAGTTGTAAATTTGTGAAGAAACTAATTACCTGAAGATATAAAGCAATTATGTTGCCAAATTAGAGTCTGTGTGACAAGTATAGGTAGGTCTTCTTCACTCACTGCAATGAGAATCCTTTACATTGACTACATGCAGAATTTCTATTGAAGGCAATGAATGTTGTCATTTGTTGTTATGCGTTTCTTGACAACACTATGTATTGTTCAATTTAATCTTTTGTATATTTTTTAAGGATTAGTTTCTATCCATTTTATGTTTATTATCTGTGAATTAAGCTAGAAATTCCTACATTTTTTTGTTTCAGTTTTTTGGAGGGACAAATTTTGGAAGAACTTCAGGAGGCCCAAATCAAATTACTAGTTATGACTATGACGCTCCAATAGATGAATATGGTAGCCTGCTTATTGTATAAGTGCTTGATTCTTTTTCATCTAGATATTTCCCTTATGTAACACTTGGTTGTTTTGGATTTGACTGAACATGACAACTTTTTAACAAAATACTTATTGGTCTCTTTATATGTTTGAAGGTTTGCTGAGTCAACCTAAATGGGGACATTTGAAGGATCTACATGCTGCTATAAAGCTTTGTGAACCTGCTCTTACTGCTGCTGATACATCTGAGTACATTAAATTGGGACCTAAACAGGAGGTCTGTTAAATGTGTTGACTATGTACTTTCTGATGCACTTGTAACTATACATTTTTTATCTTATTTCAGTTTATCTAATAAACTTAAAAAAATGTCAGGTAGCAACTGTAAAAGGTCCTATGTAAACATTAAACATGACTTAGAGTGTGTTTATTTTGACCTAAAATGAAATTTTAGCAAATATAAAATTGAATTTATTTTAGTGTAATGTTTTCAGGATTTTATAACCTTCTATATGTTATTCATAATTCATATCTTTAATCTTTTGACTCATAAAGTAGATTCAATAATTATTTTATGGACGATTAGCAAATTTGATTTGTGGTCAATATTTTATAGGTAGTATAAAAGTTAGTTTTGTTATGTGAATAATAGTTTTGTTATGTGATTAATTTACCCTTTCATTTTTATATTAAATGTTAATATATAAATTTTTTGACAATTTTCCCTTTAATATTATATACACTAATTACAGGCTCATGTATATCATGGAAAGATCAGTGGCCAAGGACAAAATATCACATTGTTCCAGAGCAGCTGTGCTGCCTTTCTTGCAAATATAGATGAGTATAAATCTGCATCTGTCAAATTTCTTGGTCAAGTATATACCTTGGAACCCTGGTCTGTGACTATTCTTCCAGACTGCCGAAACATAGCCTTCAACACAGCCAAGGTTTGATTCTATACTAAAATTTCTTAACTGAATTCTTTAAGGAGAACTAGGTGCATTTTTGTTACCTTGCACAGGTTGGGGCACAGACTTCCATCAAAACAATTGGTTTTGATACTTCTCCTATTGAAGAGATTTCTGTATTGTTAGAATCAGGGATTCAAAAAGTAACAGAACATATATCAGAATCTTGGATGAGTACTAAAGAACCTATTGGTATATGGGGTAACAATAATTTCACTTCACAAGGAATAATGGAGCATTTGAATGCAACAAAGGACTACACAGATTATCTGTGGTATACAACCAGGTATCCTGAATGCATACAAATAGCAGTAGGTTCTTGATGGGTAGATAGCCGTACCGAATTTATTTCATGATAACTATTTGTTAAGCTGTTTTAGATTTCTTGGAACTACTCAGGATAATGAGGTTAACATTGCATGTCTAGCCATGCCTGCCCTAGGATGTTTCCCTTGTCAAAGGAAAAAGAAGCTCCAGTCATAATTGCATTAATTTCATTTAGCCCCTCTATTAAAAACACTACAAACAGAAAATGTTGTATTTCCCCTATTGTTTATTATTTATGTGTTGCTCAAATTCCAATGTGACAAAATCTTCAAAAGGTCGAAGTCCTAAGTATTGGGATAAAAGTTCCCTTTAGAGTTCATTTCGTCAAAGTAGATGACATATGAGTAAATCTAATTTGCATGGTCTAAATTTGATAGAATACCTAAATTTCTGGGAGAAGAAAGAAAAAAAAAATCAATGATAATGATGTCATAATTATAGTTGTGCTTTTTTCCTTATATTTTGAAAGTTAATTTATATTTTGTACATTTTATGACTAAAAGTGTCCTTGTATGTGTGAATATACAGAGTATACATTTCCGATGAAGATGTCTTGTACTGGGAGGAAAATGAAGTTGAACCTTCAATTCAAATTGATAGCATGCGTGATTTTGTGATGATATTCATAAATGGCCAGCTTGCAGGTGCTCAATTTGGTTATCACCACTAATTTAGTGTTATTCTATTTATGATTTCCTGCTGTTACTGTAAGAAAGTGTTGCTAGCTGCTCTTTATGGAATTTTATTTTATTTTATTTTTATTTCACGTGAAATGTAAGTATGTTTGACATAGTGAAGTATAACTGCCACACTTCATGCAAATTTTAAATTGCCTGTAGGGGCCTTATTCTTGGATCTTGTAATCCCAGTTTTTTTTTTTTTAATTTCCCTCAGTACTCCTTTATTACCCCATTTGGGGGAATGGCTTTGAAGCATTTAAGGAAGTAGCCAATTCCTTTGTTTTTTCTTTCTTCTCTTCTTATCCCTCCTGTTGTTGGCGCTCTTACAACCTTGTTTAGGAATTCCTTTATTACCTGTAAGAATGCAGCTGAAGTCCTGGTTATGGGCCCATGTGCCCAAATCTCTGTTATTAGCTTTAATCTTACGATTGTAGTTATTATTGGATTAGAAAACCCTTGTACTGGTTTACCGAAGGGTTACGTTAGGGTTCAGACCGCTAAGTACTAATATTTTTTAATAGTATCAATTGTTTTCTTTATCAGTTTTGCATCCATATAGATCTTGTGCAACTTTTGTTGGACTGATATATCATGTCTTTCGTGGGTGAAGGTAGTGCAAAAGGGCACTGGATCAAAGTGGTTCAGTCTATTCATCTTATGCAAGGATACAATGACATAGCTTTATTATCTCAGACAGTTGGCTTGCAGGTATTTTATTTAAATATGTAGCTTCTGTTAGACAATTTTTGAAAGATTAATGTTTGTTATCCTAGTTTCAATTTTCAATAATAGTGGTACAGTATACCTCTCTATTTTGGTTGTTCCAATGGGAATTTGAAAAGGGGTCTGATTTGGCTTCTTAGTTGTCCTGTTGGTATAATCCTTTTGGTGCCTTTCTGATTTTGAGTTAACTATTGTTAATTACATACATCTATTTTTGGGATTCATAATCTAAGCCTTGACTGATGACTTCAAGTGCATAATATTAATTTTGCTTAATCTTCCTTGTGCACAATCTACTAAAACAAGAACAAAAAGTTACTTACATGTTTGGCACCTTTTCTTTTATATTCTTCAGAACTATGGTGCTTTCCTTGAGAAAGATGGTGCAGGGTTCAAGGGTCCAATCAAACTCTCTGGGTTCAAAAATGGGGAAATTGATCTTACAAAGTCATCGTGGACCTGTCAGGTTTTCCTCTTCCTTGTGATCCATTCAGTACATAAAAAAGACATAATTTTGGGGTAGATGTTAATTTAGAGAAGAAATAATCAGACTACTTGAAGTGGTAGTTTGTGAGCGATTTCTTCTCTCTAATACATTTTTTAAAAAAAATTTCCTTTTTTTTTTTGATAAAAGCACATAAAGGTTAGTACATACTTCTTTTTTTTTACCAGGTGAAGTCTTGATAATTGCTATTCGCCATGTACCATTTCATTGGGCTTTCACTGATTTCATGCTCTAAGATCCTTGGTATTCTGGATATACATCCAGTCCTGCTGGTTTTATGTTGAACAAGCAACTCAGAGATTATATTTCTGAAAGGTTTCTTTGATTTTGGAATGCTTAACCTGATGCAATGATAAAGGATGTTGTGGACTGAGCATTAGAAACACGAGAATTTAGATAAAAACTAAAGCAGATTTAGCAATTAGTATTTCTCTAAGTCAAATTAAAAGAAGAACTAGCATGATTGTTTTAGTGGATTTCAAAATTATCATAATGATTTACTTCGAATTCATTAATACCTATACATTATATTACTGTCAATGATCAAGTTTGTTTGCTGAGCTGTACTGCAACTTGGTCTTGAGGGTGGTTTCATCTTAAATTAATATATTGTCACTAATACCATCAAACCTATTGAAGAAGAAATCAGTTCAGAAATAAGGTAGCATGTCAAACATTTATGTTTTCCTCTAATATCTCAAGCGCTTGATGAAATGGTGATTCCACAATTCATATTATTTCAAGAAACGGGTAAGTAGTGTATTCATTGGGATATCTGCATTTATGAAATTATTTAGATAAATGCTGAATTAACATAACCTTTGGTTTAATCCTCTATTCATACCCTTACTAGACAAAGACTCCAATTATTCATATGTTTCTAGTTTTTTCTGCTGATTAAACTCTTTCTTTTCTTTTCCCCTTTTTTTCTTTTTTTGTTTTTGTTTTGTTTATCACTACCTGTTTCTTTTGGTTGTCTATATAATTTTGTGAACTTTTTAAGATTGACTTTTTTTTTTTCCTTTTTTATTTTTAATATTTTAGTTAACTTTTTATGATTGATTCATTTGGTCTTTTTCCTTTAATTTATCATTATTTTTTCTTTATCATCAGACAGGATATGATTCAATTATGTAGTCCATAAATTTGTTTTTTACAAGTAAACATATACACGTGAGTACACATGCTGATTTGGAATGGAAAATTTATCTAATTCAGTGCTTCAATAATTTTCTTTTGGTCACTTTTGTCAATAATATTAAACTTTCATTTTTTGCTCTTAAACTATTTCTCAGCTACTTTTAATGTCATATATAATCAGTTTGGGCTGTATAACTTGTAATGCAAGTGATATCATTAATGCACAAATAAGAGATTCATTTTTATGTTTTTTCAAGGTTTAATGTAACTTATTGCTCTTTTTTTTCAAGTTGAGTTGCACATATCTATTACTTGTATTTGGTGCATGTCCTAATTATTGGTATTAATATTAAATTTGTTCTATTCAGGGCTTTTTCCCCTTTACCCTAACCCGCACTTTAACTAACCAGAACATATAATTAAATAAACCAATATGGTACAAAATCACAAAAAAATTCTACAGAACCAATCTACTGGTTTTCAAGTGCATGTAGGATTTTAAAATACATAAATTAAACAAACCATTGTACTGAATTCTTCTTGTGTTTCATAATTATAGAATTTGTTTATTTTCTGTTTCTTGGTTTTGAACAAATCCAAACTGAACCTTCATGAACTTCAGTTAGGGCTTATTGACATTTGATAATTTCAATTTTGATTGCTCAGTAATATATAATAATTTCAATTATATTCTGTGCCATTAATTATGTTATTTCTGTTTATAGGTTGGGCTGAAGGGTGAATACTTCAAATTCTATGATGATGATGATGATAGTGAGGCAAATTCTGGGTGGAATGAGTTCACACGTGATGCCACTCCATCTTCATTTTCTTGGTATAAGGTATTCCACAACCTTATTAGATGCAATCTTTGATGTATTGACATAATCTTTATTGTATGTTCTCTATAACTTTGTCTTTTTCCATCTTGATTCTGATTAATGGAGAAATTACAGCCATTATAGAAGTTACTATATTCTGGCCTGAAATTTGTACAGTGGCGTGCCTTATCCCTAGTGACTCATACATAATCTTAGTCTTGCCTTTTGGTTTATCCAGCTGTCCATCGTAAAAAACTGTTAACATTTTATTGCCACCATTCAGCATGTTATATTCACTTCAATGTGCTAAAGGGATAGATGAGAAAGTTAGCAATATTCATGCTCTTCTTTATTATTCCTCTACCCCCGTTCTCTTGATTTAGATACTTGGTAACAAGTTGGTAGAATTTTCAGACAAAGTTCTGGCCCTCTACAATTCTCATCTGTTAGGCACCAGATTAATTGAGGAAACAAAATGGTTTTCTGACAAATATCTTCTCCCATGTTCAATTTATGTATTTTAAAATTCTACATGCACTTGAAAACCAGTAGATTGGTTCTGTTGTTCAATATAATTTGTAGAATTTTTTTGTATTTTTGTACCATATTGGTTTGTTTAATTATATGTTCTGGTTAGTTAAAGTGTGGGTTAGGGTAAAGGGGAAAAAACCCTGAATAGAACAAATTTAATATCCATCTTTTAATCTTCAAATGGAGCCCTCACAGGTAGACGCAAGAATACCTTTAGTTATGTAACTACTATACTTTGGAGTTTCTTCTTCTTCTCCCTTTTCACGTTTCCTCATCATGAAGGCGTCTATTATATAGTTAAATTGAAAAATCAAGTCCATTGTACTGTTCTTCCTGTGTTTCATAATTATAGAATTTGTTTTTTTTTCTGTTTCTTGGTTTTGAATTCAAATCCAAACTGAACCTTCATGAACTTCAGTTAGGGCTTATTGACATTTGATAATTTCAATTTTGATTGCTCAGTAATATATAATACAGTTCTAATATTTGGTACTTGGTTGTTTCAGTTTATAGGGGAAAAAAAAACCTGTGAACTTTTTAAATCAAAACTCTTAAAACTGAACTGAAATTGTAATTAATAAGTAGAGGGATAAAAGAATTAAAAATGTAGAAGTATATTGGAGTTAGAAACATAATGATGAACTTTCACCTGGTAGAGGGTCTTAACTTGACAGAAGTAAAGTAGAGATTGCAAATGCGCAGCTTCTATAGTATATAGTAGTTTTTGTTTTTAAACCTTTTGTACATGGTAGGTTTATTTTTTTACTTAAACACTTTTAAGAGTTTTGATTTAAAAAGTTCTCAGTTCTGGTCCTCTATTTTTGTCCTTTAACATGCAGACAAACTTTGATGCTCCTGCTGGAACAGATCCAGTTGCTCTAGATTTAAGTACTATGGGCAAAGGTCAAGTTTGGGTTAACGGGCACCATTTGGGAAGATATTGGACTCTTGTTGCCCCAAAAGATGGGTGTGAAAAGTGTGATTATCGCGGCGCCTATGGTTCGGATAAATGTATGACAAACTGTGGGAAACCAACTCAAGTCTGGTATAACTACTACGATGAGTTGCTTCTTTTAAAGTCCTTTATTTTTTTTTTTTTCTTTTTTCTGCTATGAACTTCTGGACAATCAAATTTCTTTTTTCCTTGTGAATTTAGCATATTTTTCAATACCATGTGATAATCTGTAGTCAAAATGCTAGATTAAGAATGCTGCTGTGTTTTTTGACTGCATCTTTTATCAGCCTCATAATTTTGAATATTCGTCAATTTGTAGGTACCATGTCCCAAGATCATGGTTACGAGCAACTAACAACCTTTTTGTCATATTTGAGGAGACTGAGAAAACTCCATTTGACATATCTATTAAGTCACGTTATACAAAAACCATCTGTGCTCAAATATCAGAAGACCATTATCCACCTCTAGATATATGGCCTGGTCCATCATTCGTCAAAGGAATGTTGAATGCAGGTGATATGGCACCTGCGATGCACTTGAACTGTGAAGATGGGTATTCAATCTCGTCCATAGACTTTGCTAGCTATGGTACTCCTCAAGGCAGCTGCCAAAAGTTCTCCATAGGAAGCTGTCACGCAACTAACTCATTCTCTGTGTTGTCTACGGTATGCCATACTCTTATCAGGTCTTAAACTATATATAGCTGTGATCTCCTACTGTTGGTGAAACAAACTGATTCACAAATAGGAAAGCTCATGAGAATAGCTTCATAATTTTAATAACTATAACTTGATAACCAAACTTGGACAGATAGTCAAAAAGATAGCTTCCTTTCGGTAGTTTTCATGTTTATTTCTGTCTCTTCTTTTTATTATTTTCATTAATACTTAACTGGACATGCTTGATAAAGGCATAACCTGTGTGTTTCCACAGGAGTGTCAGGGGAAAAATAGCTGTACTATTCGAGTTTCCAATCAAGTCTTTGGAGATCCGTGTCGGCATACCCTCAAGACATTGGCTGTTCAGATGACATGTTCATTGTCTTCATATACTGGCATTTCATCTATATGAAATTATCAGAGTAGATGAAAGCAATTCCAATCAATTGGGGTTGTTCCATCTGTTCATCAACTCCAACTGCAAATGCCTTACGCTTGTATATTATCTCTTTTTCGAGGATAAAAATTACTACAAGGGATTACTGTTTGCATACTAGTTTCCTAAATTGTAATACACACCGTACTCCAAATTAGTTGTACTTGCAGTGTTTGTAAATGTCACTAAAATGCTAAATAATGCAAGTATATTAATTTTAGAATTGATTTTATGCGGAAGATGGTTGGTAAAATGGTCCTTTCCTAAGAAAGGAACACACCTTTATGCTAAATACATCTCATACATTTCTCCGTTCCAGAATTTTCAATAGAGTTCAGGGGAAAAAAAAAAGAGTATGAAACGGAGTCACAACTTCCTTTTTCCTTACTAATGAGTGAATTCCTTCCTTCAATCCTGAAAGGAGAAACAAAACAACTTCGAATTTTTCTTTTATTTTGTTAATTTCAGATTAAAAGAAAAATTAAATTAAGAACCCAAAGAACTACACAACCCATTAAGTAAGAAGAAGAATAGCCAAAAAAAAAAAAAAAAAAAAAAAAAAA
>LVCA01019933.1:40300-51518 GCA_004801955.1 Calotropis procera
AACTTGTGTGGCGAACGAAGGATGGAGTCGTATTTAATGTAAAAGGAAGACAAGACGGGTTTGGCATTGAATGTTATGGTAATAAGCTGAGGATAATTTTCTTGATTGATAATTTAAAAGCCGACTGCCTGAACAATCTTTACTATCAATATCATCTGTTGATCCAAGAAATTCCATCACTTTTTTCATTACTACAAATTCCATCGCATCATCCCGAAGTTCTATGATTTGATCATCATCATCGATATTCGTATTCCATTGATTCTTGGGAGAAATGTCGTTCTCTTTCTTCAAGCCATCCAGACCCAAAACTCCCCTAGAGCTTGCTAAGGCCATTAGGGAAACCCTTTTGGCTCTTGATTCCAAAACCGTCGCAGAAGTAAAAGCCCTCGAGAAGGTTGTTATTTTTCTTCTCTTCTTTTTTTCGTTTTTTTTCTTTAATTTTTTTTAAATTTTTTAATTCTTTTTTTTAAATTTTTTTCGCTTTAATTTTTAAAATTTGGTGTAATTCTGTTGTTATTACATAGAAATGAATGTGGATATGCTTGCAATTTAACTTTGTAACAGACAAAAATCAGTTTTGTGGAAGTTATCGTTAGAAGTATATTTGTCTTGAACCTGGTAGAATTTCAATATTGGATGTCTTTATGCTAGCTTCAAATGAAAATGAATCAACAGCAGATATGGATTTCAGTAGTCGTTGAAACTGAAGAAATTTTTCCCAAAGGGGTGAAAGGGTTTAAAGTTAGCTCACTTAGCCAAAATGGCTAAGTACAAGTAGAAACGCATGACAATGCAAGTTGTTGAGCTTTCAAATTTTGCGTACATTCCCCATTGTTTTTAGTTTGACGTGAAGGATTTTTGAATTTCAAAATAAATGATGTTAAAGGATGTTTCTCAATGAAATGATTGACACCCACCTGGGCTAGATTCTCTGAGAAACTTACCATCAGTTTGGTTTACCTATATGCACCAGAGGGGGCATTTACCCTACAGTTCTGATGGCCAAATCCTGAGAGGTAACAACACCTTGTAGTAACAGTGACAAAGAAAAAAAAACAATGAATGATGTATTTAACATATAGGTTTATATTAAATATAAATGGGATTTCAAAAATGTTTATAATTTCTGAACTGAGTTGCTGAGTATTTCTAGATTTGATAATATCTTTTAAAGAAACCGATAATTTATTGGTACATATTTGTAGTAGTTCCTCTTTCTCTCTCTCTAATATGTGGTGTATTGCACTGTCAATATTCATGATTGATAAGAGATCCACATTATGTTATTGTGGCCATATTATCAGAAATTGAGAAAGGCAGTCAGTTCTTAACACTGCTAACCAAAATGTTTCATTTGTAAATAATAGTTCCATGTTTGTTCTTATACAGGCTATGGAAGAAGTTGAAAAGAATATCATGGCCATGAGAATTATGCTTTCAGGAGATGGCGAAGTTGAGCCAAATGCTGAGCAAGTTTCGCAGCTTGCCCTTGAAATCTGTAATGAGGGTGTTGTTGCTCTTTTTATTCATAAATTACCTATACTAGGATGGGAAGTAAGTCATTGAATTTAACTTTCACTATAGTATGGCGTTGTTCAAAGACGGACAACTGTTTATGTCAGGTTTTGCTTTAGCATATATTGCTTACTTCCCTGTAGGCCAGGAAAAATTTGGTCCATTGTTGGTCTATCTTGTTAAAGCAAAAGATTGACTCCAAATGCTGCTGTGTACAATACATGGAGAGCCATCTGGAATTATTAGACTTCCTCGTTGTCTGGTAATTGTTTCTTATTTTCATTCTTTTCAATTCTGCATTCTTTTCCATGAGAACAGGAAAAGGTGTATTTAGCATGCTTCTTAGAAAGAAGAATTCTCCCCACTGGAAAGCAGGAGCCAAAAGAAAGATGGCTTGGTATATGTCACATGAAGTGCTTTCTGAAGTAGCCATCTCATCATCTGTATGATGGTAGATAATGTTAGTATAAACTACAGAATAAAGAAGCCAGAGTCCAGCAGAGTTTAACATGGGAAAGAAATTGGAAACATGTTATTCTTGGAGTATCTAAGCTTGTAAAGTACAAATTGTACAATTTTTTATATAATATATATGTGATGATGGGGATGATTATTCCCACCTGGGATGCATGTGCCACTCTCCCTTTTTAGTTTCCATTCTAGATGAAGTTTATTCGCACACTACCTTGCACATTTTGGCTATTACAACTTGTCAAATGGATCAAGGATGAAGCACCTAAAATTGTTAAAAGGAACTCTTCTGACTATTGTGGTCCCCTTAGCTTGAGCTCGTATTCTTACCTATCTCTTGTTATCTCTATTTTGTGTAGCTATGATAACAAGGAAATTGCCTTGCATTGTGGGAGTATGCTGAGGGAATGCATCAAGATACCTTCTCTTGCTAAGTAAGAGAGATTCATTTTATTTTTAAAAATTTTTATGTTTCCAGTAGGAGGATTCTTTAACGTTCCTCGTTATCCTAATAGTCAGAAATTTTGGTTTGCCATCTTCATTCTTTGTCCAGTCCTCCCTTCTTCTCCTCCTTGTCCTCCCATATAAGAGAGGAAAAAGAGAAGAACAGAATGAAATATGACCCTCTCCAGTCCTAATTTAACAATTCAAATCATGACCTGAGGCACGTCTAGCATTTCTTTTCTTTATTTGATGGAAGTGAAACAACACTAATAGCTAAACTTGCTCCATCATATATTGGATTTTTTTTAATGTTTTTTATTTGATCAGTTCTTTCAGAAAATTCTTTTGATATGAAATTTGTGTTTAAGATTGTATTGATTCAAAGGCTTACAATTTTCTTTAGAATTGTTTCAGATATATATTAGAATCACCTAGCTTTGAGTTGTTCTTCAAATTTGTTGAGTTGCCCAACTTTGATGTTGCCTCAGATGCATTTTCAACATTTAAGGTCAGATTACATCTGGTCTGCATTAGTATTGCTCTTGATGGATAGTCTCACTCATTACTTGTCTCTTCCTCCAGGATCTGCTAACAAAACACGAATCAGCAGTTTCTGCATTCTTGTCAACTCATTATAGTGAGGTTTGCTTCCCTTTCTCAACTACGTGATTGAAACTTCTTAGACCTGATACTGCAACATCCACATTCAATTTCTTAACCTATCCTACTTACTCATCATTCCTTCTTTTGATTTTAATAATGCTATCTTTTCAGTTCTTTGAGCATTATGAAAAGCTTCTGACCTCCAAGAATTATGTAACCAGAAGGCAGTCCTTGAAGGTTACGCTCTTTTATGTGTTTATTTTCCTCCTTCTGCTTTATTGTGGTGCTGATGTTCTCTGGATTGAACTTCAGCTTCTCTCAGAATTTCTGTTGGAAGCTCCAAATTCCCATATAATGAAGCGTTACATTACAGAAGTTCAGCACATGAAAATAATGATGACATTGCTGAAGGTAATTACTATCATTCGCTGGTTACTTGCTCATGGGCATTTTTGTTTTAAGGAATATTTGTAATCAGTATTTTCACAACTGTGATGACAATATAGATACTTATGATGTTTCGATTCCTGAAGTAGCTTCATGTTTAAAGTTGTAACTGGCTTGAAAGCACTCTGGAATTTCATAACTAAGAAAATCATGATTAGGGAAATCTTACAGAGCATACTTATGCTTATTAAACTATTTTGTAAAACTGAAGTTTCTCTGTAACTTTCTATTATTTATCCAAGAAAACATAGGTAAAGAACATGTACTGTTAAAACTGCGAGAAGAATTTTCTGATACTCTTGTAGAATGCTGGATGTGGTCTGGTCTATTGTTGGCATTTCAAAATGTTCCCTTCTTTATGTTATGTCTACTGCATATGTTTTGCTGACAGTCTACTGCCTGTGGGTTCTGGGAAATAGATTTTCTAATCTAATGCTCTTTTCTGTTCTTTTTTTCCCCCCTTTGGTGTGGTAATGCAGGATTCAAGCAAGAATATCCAAATATCTGCTTTTCACATTTTCAAGGTGCTTCTTCCTACTCTATGTTGATTTTAGTTTCCTTGCATATAGTGCTAGGTCTAGCTATTGATGCAAGAATGCAAGCAAGTAAATTCTTTTGCTTAGAAGTAGTTGTCTCCATGATAAAAGGACCCTAGTTCTTTCATACTTTTGGTAATTTCTTTTATGGATAAAACTTTTGATGATTCCAACCATTTAACAATATGATTAACTGCTCCCAAGTTTTAATTCTCTCTAAGGATGGAATATTTTTAACTTGTTTTGATGTGCCAATTCCAGTAACCAAAAAGTCTTTATTGTTCTTCTGTAACGTACTTTCCATTCAACGATTGGCATATCCAATTCAACTTCGTTATTTCGTGAAGAAAGGATTTTTCTTTTTGTCCTCTCATGACATTAATGGGAGTTAGAACCAATGTATGGTGGTGGCCACAACTAATGCAAAGGCCTCTTATTCTAGGAGCTTCTTCATTATCATACACCATTAGACTGATGTGAAAAAGAAGAAAATTTTGTTAGTAGATGGAGCCATTAAGTATGAGTCAACAAATTTGACCTCCTTAATGGCTCAAGATTAGCCTTAGTGCGGATGGGTAATAACACCAAGGCACATGATTATGTCCTAATTATTTGGTTTAAGTAAAACTTTGGAGTTGCTATCTTTCCCTTTATTGAGGAACAATGGAAAGAAGCGATCGGTTCTGGAAACCAGGTCTGCATTATGTGTAGCTTTTTCAAATAAAGAATTGAGTTAATGTGGTGCATGATTTTTCTTAAGATTCATTAGGATGGGGATGGGAAAGGAGACAAGTAGCAGGGAGGGTTGGGACATATATGAGTCATAGCCTAAGATGCAAGCAACAGCTCTCTTACAAGTGGGACAAGTGTTTCAACTACTTACAGTGCAAAATTCTGCAAGATAATAAACAACAGATTTTGTGGTAATATGTGTAATTCTTTGCTTTTAGGTTATATCTGAATGAGTAATTGAAGTTCTGGTGGAAGACTTCATTACATAACTGTTCTGGTCTATATGAAGAAGCTGCTTCTATAACTTGAATCCCTCTTGCATGGATAATTTCTTATATCCTAGTTTTTCTGTCATGTCGAAAGGATTTAATTTGATCCATTCATTACTTGGAAAGCTTTCAGTAACTACTGTATAGAAGACTAAGCCTTCTGCCCCCTCCCCTCCCCTCCCTAGAGAAAATAAGCACAATTTATTTCTTAGCTTTTGTCCAAATCCAAGCTAACTTCTTTTTCTGACTACAGGTTTTTGTTGCTAACCCTAATAAACCTCGAGAAATCAAGGTCATCTTAGCCAAAAACCATGAAAAGTTGATGTCCCTGCTTCATGATCTCTCTGCTGGAAAAGGTAGTTCTATGCTTCATATTCTTCTTCTTTAGATGCCATGTCACTTGTGATGCAGAGCCATCTACGCACAATCTAAAGAGTTCCCAAATCAGTTTCAAAGTTTCTGATCTCATAGAATTGTAAAATGAGCATGTATTTTCTTCCCTTCATCTTAAATTACAGAAGTTGGAAAAGAAAAATGGAAATTCTGGATGTTCATATAGATGTCAACTTGAGAGTTGAAGTGTGCAGAAACATCAATGTTCCAATTTCTTCCATTTCCTCGTCATCTAGTCATGTCATGGGAGGATTGTGCATGAGTAATGCTGTTGTATATCCTGTTCTACTGTAACCCCAATCCCATTGTGCCCCTTCTCACGTCATCTTTTCTTCATTATGCAAAGTATATTGGCCTTTCAGTTGACTGTTTTATCCTATCGCTGGTTAACTGCTATAATTTTGCTGCAGGTGATGAAGACGATCAGTTTGAAGAAGAAAGGGAGATGATTATCAAAGAAATAGAAAGGTTGTCTAGGCTTTCAAATCTTGGATCTAAGTAGTTAATTTGTTTGTAACTTTCCCTTGTGATGGATGAAGAAAGAAATTCTTATGTTTTCAGCTAGTGTATCTTTATTCAACTAATGTGAGAATTCCCAATCAGCAGAGCCTGAAAAGAAAGATGTGCACCACATATTTAGGTTGTTCAAACTTAAATTTGTACTGAACAAACAGAAATGGCTGTTTCTCTCTTTATAGCTTAGTTCTGCTCTGGGGAACCCTAACTAAGGAATTCTATCAGAACATGTAATTCAAATGGTTTCTGCATTTGTGTCCCAATCTGGTTAATTTATAGTGTAGTACGCCCTGCCTATTATTTATTATCATTTTCCTGCTTATGACACATTTTTGGATAATTACATGGTCTATTCAAATCCTTTCCAAAGTAATTTTGAGGCAGCATTTTAGGCAATTGTCAACTTTGTTTTGAAGGTAAAAAAAGTTCTATGTTTTGAGGATTCAACTTTTGCCTTCAATAGCTTACGGAATAGAATAAAAGCGGCGGCGCAATTTTGGCAAAAGCAAAGCGGCTGCTGCCGTCTGCACTCCCCCGTCAAATCCATTCCGTCACCCCTTTCAATTTCAGCCCTATAAAAATCCCAACTCTTTTGTTTCCATATCCAATAATTTCATCCAATATTCCAAGTGAAATATCGGCGATAATGATGATTACATCCTCCTCTTGTCGATGTATTTCTTCATCACGTTCTGTTGCTGTTCTTCCCCGGCCATGCCTATTCCTGCCTCCTTCTCCAACAGTCAGAATCCTTCCGATGCGCAACTCTACCCTAATGCCATTCCGATTTTCAAGTCGTCGTCGTTACTTTTCAGTTAAAGCTGCGAGTAGTAGTAATGCCAGTGGTGGGAAGAAAGAACAAGAGCAGAAAAAAGTGGAAGAGGAGGTTGAAGTGGAGGAGGACTTGCCTTGGATACAGGAGAAGGCATTGGACCTGGTCGAATTCACTGGCAACGTTACACAGGCTATTCCGGGGCCTAGAGTCGGCCGGAGTTCTTTGCCTTGGATTCTTGCCGTCCCTTTGGCTTACCTTGGCGTTACCTTTGTCATTGCCTTTGTAAAGACCGTTCGCAAATTCAACTCCCCCAAGGAAAAGCGTAGGCAGTTGGTTAGTCCGTCAATCCTTTTGATCCTCTTTAATTTCTTACTTCATTTTGCCCCTTCTTCTGTTTGACAAATTCTCTCCACTCTGCTTAAGATGTCTAAAAAATGTTCTCATTCTACTTGATATTTTCTCGAGTACCATTAACTTGAAAAGAAAACTAAAGAAAACAATTGATTTTCTTGCTAATGTATGGTTGAGGTGATTTTGCTGGCATGTCTTTTTCCAACAGAAGCTAAATTTTTGAATTTCTATTTACTAGACGAGCAGGGGATGCTTCCTTTTACAGTTGGATAAACTGTAGTATGCTTATGAATGTCAAGATATCTGCTTCCTTTTAGCTTGTTTTAGTGTCAGCTGCCTAACAATGGTTCATCAGGTAAACAAAAATGCCATGCTTTGCAAATCAATAGACGAGCTATTTGAGAAGGGAAGAGATGAAGTTGAACAATCAGCTTTGAAAGAGCTGATGCAGAAGGTGAGTGTTTTCTATGTCACTGATGTGTCTGCATGACCTTCTCATCCTTTCACATAGAAAATCAAAAGTTCGTCTACCTCAGTTTTGAATATTAGTCATCCTACTACTTTTATTTTTATAAATTTGACACATTTAAATACACACAATCACTTTCTTGTATTGTTTATCTGCCTTATCTCATAATTAAGAGATTATACTTCCTAGGTTTAAGGAACAAATATGCTTGAATGGTACGGAGAACCAATTTGCACCACATTTCCATCTTCCCAAAGGAAAACAAATAATGTGATATTGTCCATGGGTAAAGCATTCAACTTTTATTTGGTAACAAATTCAGTTCAGCAGCAAAGCATCAAGTCTTGATATATGAATTTGAGTGTTTATGTGGACCTCTGATTTTGTTCATTACGTAATCAAGAAAGTTTAGTTTCCCTGACGTATAGATTAAAATGAAATATTTTTGATAGTGGAAGGATGTATGGGAGCACTAATCTAGTCAAACCATTTTTTTGCATATTTTAGATATAGAATATATGACTAGAGCAACATGAGAAAATATTAAATTTACCCCTTTAGGAAATATTCCATAAGTTATCTCCTTTTCTCAATTAGTGTATTTTTATTCCCAGATATTTTTACCATCCTAGGTATTGGTTTGGCTTTGACGATATAGTTAAATTTTCCAGACAGGCTTTCAGATGGAAGAGGTTATGCGCAAATATATCCGTTATGTGTTGAATGAAAAACCATTTGACCCAAATTTAGTAGCAAATTTAATCCAGCTCAGAAAAGCATCTGGCTTGGAAGATTATCAGGTAGGTGGAGTATTGAATGAAATATCAAGACGAACTGTCAAAGAGAAAGGTAAAGAACAATCACCCTCATGTTATTTATTTTTTTTGTTCTTATGCCCCTAAAGGAAGGTCATAAAGGCAATATAAGAGAAGATGTATGTTGTGGTGATTTAATGGTCTCTGAAGCTCTCCTGATGTGTCACAATTTGGTTGACTGCAAATATTTAATTCGATTCCCATTGCAAATGCAATTTGGGTTACATGGATGACAGGTGAAAATTCACCTAGCAGAAGGATATGCACCAGAATTAGGCTAATGAGTCCCTAAATCTGCACCTTTTGTAACAATTTCATCAAATTTCATCTTTGCCTAATTGAGTTGAGTATCACCATTATATTTCTGATACCAAAATCAGGATATAGTAAAAGGTTTTTTAGCTTTTTTTGCTTGGATGAATAACATATCTTTTACCATCATATATCTGTATCAAAGGTCAAGAAATGTGCATAAATTTCTTTTATTTAGCCTTTTTGGTGTTGTATAAAATGTGGGCTTTTCACCAGTTTCTTTATTTAACATCGACCAGCTGTTTGTAATCCATGGTTCCTTATCCCTTAGGTCTGGCTTAGGGTGTAAGGAAGTACTGTTGAACGATTATAGTCATGTCGTCTGCAAAATGTTTTAGCTTGTTCGTACAATCTTATGTGTACATTTTATTGAGCTGTGATTCAGAGTAATCCATTTGTGTGCTCTTTCTTTTTCTTGTAATGTGAATTTGCCTGATGAATTCCAAACTTCAGGTGACCCTAATTTTTGTTAAGAGATCATTGACACCTTGAGCTGGTTTATTTGACTTCTTTATGGACTAATCAGTGCTTGGTACATTTTCTTTAGGTCCCGTTGTCATGGATATGTCAGGATACTCTGAAAAAGGGTTAAAACGAAAGCTTGCTGTACAATCACTTTTTGGGAAAATTTTCTATTTGTCTGAGGTAAGTTCCCAAAAGTCTTTCCAATAATTTCTATTTTAAGTTTTCCACAATATTTATGTCCTTAACTGATATAGCTCCTTTTCTTCTAAGACTCTTTTCTTTTTTCTTTTTCACTCACCATCAAATTTATGTTTAGGAAATTTTGTCCTTGCGTTGTTAAGTTTTTCATCGACTGAACATTTATTTGGGACATAAAATGTTGGAAAAAGAAAAAAATTAGGACTAAATTTATGAATTAATCAATTTTAGTAATTCCTAGATTGATATGATTTTTGGGACAGATTGAGGGAGTAAGTTATAAGTTCAAAATCATCTTGGCGGTGGAGGTTGAATTTACAACATGAATTCTTGTTTGACACATTGATTACTCAATATATTTCAGGTGGTGTTTGATTTGTTTGAGTATTTTTAATAGATAGAATTTTTTGGTGTTACATCCATTAGTTGTAATATGATAAGATGTACTTAAATAATATAGTCAATGGACATTAAAGTGCTTTCAAAACCTTTATTCTGTATCCTTTTTATCTTTTAATTTTTAAAGACGTAAGAATAACTTTGTATAAGCACAGTTCATATTTGTGTTAGAAAAAGGTAATGGATTGTTATGCTGAACCATCAGATTACTTCTGGGATCCAGTATTGAAGTCTTTTTGGTGAGAAGTTTTCTTTCTTTTTGGAAATATACGAGGGGCTATTACTAGTTTATTATATTTTCACTTGAGCAAAAAGATTCCATTAGATTAAGAAACAGGTTTGCACAAGTTCTGAGGTATTCCTTATCACATCTAAATCCTGATTGTTCTACCTCATGCATCAGATGCCTGAGTTCTGTTCAGGGGATTGCTCCCTAACCGTGAAAGAAATATTTGGCGTGGCCGAGTAAGCACCATTCTACCATTCTCATAGGGTGTCTTTGTCCTTTCTATTGTTCTCTCTCTTATTCATGCTGCTTTGAATTTATCCAGTGAAGATGCTGTAAAAATAAGAATGCACCCTGTTTCAGAAGGTGGGGATTTGGACTCGCTAGAAAAAATGGTTGACGGATTAGATTCTGAAGATCCGGATGAATGATGCTCTTCTTGATCTTCTTGTAGAAATTAGTGGAGGAAAATGAAAAAACAATGATAGATATGACGAGTAATCAGAGTTAAGACAATACTTCGTATAATGTGGAAATTTTGTTAGAGATTTCTTTATACAGTTTTTTGAAATGTACTGTATGAATGAGGATCTTAAGCTCAACATTATGGCAGTTTTATACAGTACATTGAACTTTGTGCCTTTAATCTTTAACAAGAGCGAAGCCACTGGACTGGTTCTTTCTCTACCAAATTTCGTAATCACTGGGCTACCTTGCTTGCGCATACAACGAGAACTGAATTGAATAACGTTTCAGTTCAAAATTAAAGGATTATACTAATTGTTAGTTGGTTCAGTGGTGCATGTGGGTTGAGTTTGGTAGGAAAATCACGATTCGATCTCTTGTCGAAGGAGTTTAACACCGTAATTTTTGGATTCGTTCCGAATCGATACCGGATCCTTAAAAGGAAAAAGGAAAAAAAAAAAAAAAAAACTAAAATTATTCTTGGTCTAGTCTTTAATCTTCGCTTTTATTTATTTATTTATTTATTTTTTTCAAAATCACTTGGCTAAGAATATCAGATAACATTGGTCTGGCTAATGGTTTTGCTAACGTGAATAGTGGTTACGGTTCTGATGCAGCACGAGGACTACCAGAGTCTGACATGGAAAAGAGGACACAGTCAATAGATGTGCTCAAAATGGTGTATCTACAAAGTGATAACATAGACCAAAAAAGAAAAAAAATTACAAAGTGATAACATAACCATAAATTACAACGGATATCTATTAGGTGCCGAAGGAATTTTTTTTTTTTTTTTTTTCCTTTCTTGTTAAAA
>LVCA01019945.1:42421-54205 GCA_004801955.1 Calotropis procera
ACAAAACCAAGTCATCTATTTAGAACACAAATTTAAGGGAAAACAAATCTTAATTTGAAAATATTTCAAGCCAACAAAACTTATCATCTGACTAGGTTAAAGAGAGAGAGAGAGAAACCCATGTAGACCTTCCAACAGTTTTGCTGTTTCTATATGAGAAAGAATGTTTAAAGTTTATATATAAAAATAAAAAATCATATTTTATGCTTCAAAATGTTATAGTGAGTTTTTCCTGCAACAGGCAGTGGAACAATTCAGAAGTTATGAGCTGAGTGACATTTTTGGTCAAATGTGGACACAACTGAGGAAGAGAGGGCTTCCCGGGAGCAATGAACAGAATACATAAATTATTTGGCTGCAAGTCACCATATTCCCACAATTTTGTAGAAAAGTAGAAGATGGGCGCAAAGGAACTCCTAAAGAAAACCATAAAGTTCAAACTCAATTTTTTTTTTTCTTTAAATAGTTCCTTCTTTAAAAAGCGTAATGAAGCTGATCTATAAGCCTAAACTTTCACAAAAACTGATCTTAGTATGCCTATAACAAGGTTTATAGTTTAAATCATATATCCAGTTTTCCAGAAAAGAAGAAACGGCAGTAATGAAATGAAGAAATACAAGCAAAATGATTCTCTCATATCACAATCCAGAACCCAAACAATAGCTACTTCTGAATTCCCCATAAAATTGAGGCTTTCTAGATGAAAGTGCTTGAAAAGGTAAGGAAAAATTAGTCCAGCTAAAAAGATTCAATAGATTTTTATTTTGCCAAGCTTAACCAAAATGAGCCAGAAGAGTTTGCAAAGTAAGTATATGGGATAATTTTTTCCTTTTCCAGGTTACAAAACCCAAAAGCTCAAAAATTTTCACAAATTCAGTCTTTAAGAAAATCCACTTTTAACCAATAAATTGAAGAAATACCAAAGGAACCTTTTCATCTATTATGTATTTCTAATTCTTCAACTCTCCAAACACAACTTTAATTGTTATACGACTATGAGGTTGGAAGTATCCACAATCAACTATTTAGCAATCATCCTTGCTATTCTAAAATATATCCAAAATGAAAATGGATACTTCAGTATATTTTTTATACCCTATTATAAACCATTAGCCTTATGCCAAAATCAACCAAGAGGACATGACTTAGTTAATACAATTAAGATTGGTTTCCACTCCAATGCTAATTGTTATGCCTTAGACTCATGGGCATGTGATGCAATTATATTCACAATCAACTAAAAATTATCTTCTTTATACCAAAATCGATACCCTAGACTGGCAAAGGGAACTTACTCTCATTCTAACCTATTCTATCAAATCTTGATGTAGGTTAGGGGTATCATATGAATGAGTTCCACAAGTGCAATTAAAGAACCAAAAAATGATTCGACCTCCTAAATCTTAGATTCCATGCATTTAAGCAAACATTCAAGCAAACTCAATAAAATGAACTGCTAGATATCATAGTAGAGACTTGTTTGGTTCACAGAAAGGGAAGGGGAAGGAGAAGAGAAGGGGCATGTTAGCTAATTATATGGTATGAGTAGAATAGAAGTAAATTCCACTAATGATTTACATACAAACTAAATTAACGTGAATCAACCATATATGTCCACCTACTTCATGTTTACTCCCATTTTCTCCGCAAAACCAAAATACGGATAAAATCCCTTATAATAGCCATGCAAGCTTTGTGAAAAAAATTGTTTTTGGCATTTTAGCATAAAATTATTCTAAGATCCATATTTCTTGATTCAAATCAAATAATTTTAATAATCATTGCATCAAATTTGAGTCAACAATACGATTGTTAAAAACCAAAGGTTAGCCGTTTCAGTCCTTAAGATATTGCTCTGTTTTCTCTTTTGTTGTTTTCAGAAATAGAAACAGCACAAAGTCCATGAGGAAAACAAATCTAGAATTGTAAGCCGTGCATTTTATGAATTTTATTGAACCATATTTTAGTTAAAAAATGACATAGCTATAAATCTCCTAACCGTTCATCAAGTCATGCCGAAAGAAAATAGTTTCAGCTTCAAATAGAAACAACAAAGAAAGGGACAGAACACATATTGGTCAGGTCTAGGTCATACTTAGAAGGAGCTTTCCAACATCCTAATAAAGCACAAGAAAAACAAAGGAGAAGGTCAATGATGTTTTCATATAAAACAACCAGAGAGATTAATAGGTCTATGCTTACCATTGCATGGATGAAAATATGAAGAAAATTTGAACAGAAAAAAAAAGAAAAAAAGAAAAAAAGAAACCATATCTGCTCATACTATGCTTTTTGGCTTATCATTGGTTTAAATTAAATAACAAGCTCAATACCACATGTATAGTTTAAAAAAATGGGAGAAGAAAAAAGTTACCTTTGAACAGAGGTGGACAAGTATGGGAATAAAACAGATTTTTTAGCTTTCAAATTCCTCAGGCACTTTGCCAAAAATTTCTCCAAAGATAAAATTCATCTGTGAAAGCAGCTGCCAATCCCATAAACCAAGAAGTTCGAAATTTGTAACTGCTACTGTATATGCTCATTGATCTGATAAGATAAAAATCTATTCGTGAATACGAACTGCTGGGCTCCTATTCTTGACCATCTGAATCAAATAGAAAAAATATCAGAAACATAAATATTAAAACAAAATTGGGATCCTGATTTCATGAGAACTGGAGATATTGCCGTATATTATTTCAAATGAAGCAAAACAAATATCTCAAGTACATTAGCATGATCAGAAAGCAACAATCAATTTATGTTTATAGGACAAAGTTACAACAACAACAAAATACAGAAACAAGGTACGTGAATCTGGTATATTTTGGATGCAGATGAACAGTTCTACCAGTTCAGATGATAACAAAACGTTATCAGTTGAAGATATAGGTACACTGCAATACTTATAGCAATGGTAGAAATCATTATGTGCTACAAAATGATGGACAACAGTTCATAAAAAGAAAGTTAGCTATAAACCTTGTAGAAGTATTTCTTCCGTAGTTTGATAGCTGTACGTATGCACCTTTTCACTCTTATCTTTAATAAGTTATCATTAAATATCTGCAAAAAGATTAATAGAAATAAAACATGAGATTAACTAGCATTGCACGAATCATTCCATGCAATACAATAAAAGATCTAGTAATTGTTTGTTAAATGCAAGTGTGCATGTGTGGAAAAGAGCAATAGAGAGAGAGAATGAACTGCAGCATACTTGTTAATATATCTAGGGTATTATCTCAAAGCTAGAGAGCAAGGGAGGTGACCCTAGATATTACTCCAATCAAGGAAGAAAATGATTGGAGTTCACCATGCAAAAATTCTCAGGAAAGTATTATATGTTAACCAAGCTGAGAAAGAAGCCAAATATTATTTTTTTAACAAGTTGCACAGCAAGAATTCTGCTGAAGTTTAGAGAGTTATACAAGGATGGTGAAATCAGCAAGCCATTGAGTTACTCAAAATCATTAGCTATAAGCCACCTGCCTTTATAAGATCATCTATTGAACGTGTTTGTCGAATAATTTTCTGACGATTCAGGATAAGAACTGCAGCGACACAAAAAACTGGTAGTTCATCATAACCATTTCCAGTTGTGGACATTGTTGTCCCAACATAAAAGCAGTCATTTTTTGACCAAAAACTTTTTGCCAACCCACAGAATGGATGAGCTGATGCTGATTTCATCCCAATATTGTCAGGCACAGTGTGCTCCAAGTTTCCTTTCTTAGATGAAGAACTATCCTTCAAATCATTACCATTGTTCTCTATATTTTCCTGCTCCATTAATACTCCAGAGTCCCTTGGTACCTGCACAACTAGTAGTTCTGGGCAGCTTGCGTCCAGATGACAAGCCAAATTTTCGTCAAAATCAGCAGCCCACATCATCTGAAATATGATCAAGGAGCGAAGCAAATAATTGATAAATCTCTTACCAAGATGTAGCAGAAAGATGCTAAGGGGCAAAAGTTAAGCGACAGAAACTGGGGTTCATGAGAGTACAAATTTATAAATTTGAATTCTCTAAATTTTGCAGATTTAGAAAGTAAAGAATTTTGCAAATTGCAACTGAGTAAAGGAACAAATCGGGTTAAAATTGATCTTGCACAAACATGCAAAAGCTATGTTTCTGGAAACATCATAACAACAAAACAGAAAACCATAAGCTGAAAGTTAACCCCCTCTTTCATCATGATAGAGACAAAACTAAAACACTATATACCATGGGTAGTAATATTATACTTTGAAGATATTCTCACAATATTTTAACACTTGAAGCCCACTATTACAACTCCCACAACCCTGGCAACTCCGAAACAATGGAAACAAATTATGAACCCATATACACAACGCCGATGAAAGAAATGAAATTTATATGTTCTTGGGACCAAAAACCCAAGAATAACAGGATTCTGCTCCCTAGAAGATGCTTGAAATGAAAAGCAAGACAGCAGCAGAAGTGAATAGAAGAAATTAAGTGTCAAAACAACTCTGCAATTCTTCCCTTAACAACGTTTTTCAGAAAAGGGAAGAACTTACTTTTGAAAAGGACACTGGAACTACCATTAATTTCTTTATTACATTCTATTCAAAGTAGTATGTAACTTCTATTTGTTTTCCAGTACCATTTTCTTGCTAACTTTATCTAAGATGATGCTGTTTAGGGTTGCCCATTCTACAGCATCATATATGCACTCAATAAGCCACGTCTCTAACTTTCAGCCCCAAACAAAACAGTGTGGCAATAATATAACAGATAATTGATAAAGATTAACTGTTGAAGACCACATAAAAGAAAATTTACATATAGCATATTTGACTTTGAATTTCAGGCAACCTTTTTTACCCAAGAAAAAATTTACAGGTTGAAAATTAGAGTGAGAAATCTTCTTTATCATCTTAAGAACAAAAAAGAAAAATCAGAGACCGATTTCCTCTCAGGCAGAAAAATGGAATCTTTAATAGATTGGGAAATTCAGAAGAAGAAAAAATAAAACCCTTAAAGCATAATTGGTGAATATCTTTCAATAATCTTATTTATCATGGGAGAAAGAGTGCACATGGCAGCTGAAAAGAGTTGTGAGGTGGAAATCCTTTGATGGTGTTATTCTTCCATTCAAGTCAAGAAAATTTTGATGCTAAACATGAATATATATTAAGGCTGTCACATGCATATAGATTCAGAACCCAGATCTGCTTTTGCTAAACAAAATAATGAGTTAAATTTGACTAAGCACAAACCTCCCACATACAGAGGGCTTCATCAAAAGACAACTCTCTACGGAAAAGTACTAGCAGCATACGGAAGGCAAAATGCAGACTCTCAGCACCTACACGTGACAGGTGAGAAAACATTTCTTTATCTGTAAGTTCCAAGATATGCCAGAGTGTTTGCAACTGCTTCATGACACCAGTTGGGCCTTCCATTTGGAAGTTGTCACGCTGAAAAAATAGAAACAATAAATAACAGAAGCAGAAATAGATTGTTAAGAAAAAAAAATGTAAAAATTTGAAATACCATTCTCCTTAGAAGCATCTCAAAGCACCAAAAAGCATCAGCATTATCTTCAAAGAGAACAACAAAAGGAGACAACAAATCGCTCATTCCTACAAACATCTTCCACTGTGAGCTTGAGAAATCTATTCCAAAAATAACACAATTACAGGATGATGACAGTCTCCAACATAAGGGCATACCTTGGCAATAACCAGTTGAAGGATCAACCCATGCGTATACAGCAAGAATATCTGACATTCGAGCCAAATTCTTTGACTCCTCATAAAACTCAAGCTGACTGTCTGTTCGAACTACATCAACAACTAGAAAAAGGTGGGGAGAAACAGGTTCAACAAGGACACAAAACTTCAAAAATATGAGTTAATGATTAACAAGAGAAATATTTCTTATTTCGAAAAGGAATGTTACATTTCTTATTACCTATTCGATGCAAAGTCCAAAGCCATTCAGACACTCTGTCTTCACTAGCAGTCCCTCCTTGAGAGGAGGTGGGATTTATAGGAATTTCTGGTGCATCAGATATTCTAACCCTATCAAGCATTTGTGATTCATAAAATGAATTACTGGATCTCGGAAGGGGATCATTCCCATCTGAGCAAGCCATTTGAATTTCAGAATGTCCATTAGAACACTGTATATCAATGCCAGATCTCAATTTCTCTGATTCAACAACTAGATCTGCATTATTACTAATTCGAAAACTGTGCACATGCTCATCTCCAAATCTCAACCTACAACGTGTGGAAAGTCCATCATCTAGTGACCTGCACCTACACCTGCACTCTCTTTTATCCTTGCTTCTTTTCTCAAAGAGATCTGTAAAAGGTAATGGAGGGAATTCCAGGTAACTCTCAGCTTCATGATTTAATTTATATTCTTCACTCTTGTGCTTCAGAGAAGTACACTTGTAACAAACAGCTGTAGGTGAAATAGATTGCATACAGGAAGACTCATATGATGCTCCATCTATACTTTCTCTAATGGTGGCAAGATCAGAAGAATCACTTGGACTTCCCCTTTTAAATGTGCATGATGTACTTGTACAATTATTATTTCTAGCAGCTTCTAACTCACTAGTATCTCCAGCAGAAACTATTCTACTTGTGACTTCAGCTTCCCTTCCTTCGTCTTTGGAACTAGTTCTCATATCCATGACCTTGGAACCAACAACATAGGCAAGGGACCCAGTTCCAATGCTTGAATGCATCATCTGGCACTGTTTAAGAAGATCTCTGTACCGTTCCCTGCATTAAATTCATGAACACTTTCAGTTCTGTGATTTAATGTCACATAATAAGCTTGAGGAAGTATGCATGCTGACATTAAGACTCATTTCATAAGGTCAAGGCTAAAAGCCTGTGAGGAAAAAGACATTTGCTGTGAATTGTGAAAAAGAGCAATGGCTGTAGTTACTTAATGCTAGATATCAGGTTTCATAACTGTAGGACATAAGCAAGATGAAAAATAGAAATGAACAAATTTCATTTAGATAAGAAGTTTATACACACAAAAGTTTAAGAGATTTAGTAAAAATAACACTTGACCATACAATCAACCCAAACGCATCTTTTTGCATGCTGTATGATGCAAATTAAAAGAATTCACAAGTGGGGAAGGCCAAAAAATCATGAATCTTGTGAAGGAATAACTTACCCCAGTAAAACCAACCCATGGAAAACTCTCAATAGAACAGTTAATTCCAGTTTACTCCTCCCAACTACCAGAGTAAAGAAAAACTGAAGAAAGTATGCTACAGGTAAACTACACCATAGCAACATCATTTTTCAAATTTAAATGAAATAAACTTCAATCTATTAAGATTCTCTCCCATAATTCATCAGTCAGCCTCAGCAACTTCTGAAAGGAAAAACTGAATAAATTATCCTAAAGGTGAACTACCTCCTGGCAGTCCTCAACTGTTTTCTATGTTCTGCAGTGCTGCTCAAAGCATAGCAACCCAAAAGAAACTCCCAGACCTCTGGCCTAATTGATGGATCAACACCCTGTCATATTGAAAGCAAAAGGTTTAACAATAAAGAGCTTTTTTCCTGAAGAAAGACCTGAAAAGAAAATTTCACTGCATTGCTTACAAAAAGAATTACTTTCAACCATAGAAAGCAGAAGGATTATCTATGAACAATTACAGTTGTTCAGCAATTCCACAGAAACATCTCAACATTACTAGTGTCAAAATAATCAACCATAAAGTATTTGAATTGGAGCAGCAAAAAATTTTGATTCATGCAAAAATTTAGTGGTAAGTTTATTCAATTTGTCCAGCACCATACAACTATGATACTCATTGGGCATTGTTGAGAGAATAAATTTAGACCTTCTCTATTATATTAAACCTTTAGAGTCATGTACTAATTTAATTTGATTTAACATAACAGAAGGTCCTGAGTTCAACTCCTTTCTTCACCCCATTAGTAGATTATTTGAATCTTTGATAGGCGAAAATTTGTGTTCAACACACAAGTGAGGGGGCGTATTAAAAGGATAAATTTAATTTTTCTCTATAGCTTAAAGGTTTAGAGCAAATAGCAATTTAACAAACATGGTATAGGCAAAATTGCAGAATCCATGCCACAGCATTACTCTAATAAACTCAGGCATTTTCATGAAGCCCGTAACCCTCTTTTCATAAAGAAATTAACCATTCCTGTTCATCTCCAAGTCTTAAGAATATAAGATGTCCAAATAAGAACTTAATAACCTACAGAACATAATTATTTATAATGCTCAGAAGAGCAAAACTTAAATGAAGAAAACAGGTCTTAGATTGGGCAATGAAAGCATGTTCCGTTGAAGAATCATCTCAGCGGGAACCACTTGGTAGCTAAAATCCCGCCACATCTTTTACTATAAAGCTGAAATATTTACTCTACTGAATCAAAAATTCATCTCTGTTCTATTTGTCCTCAGTAACTTATGGTTTGTAGTAAGGAATTAATTACAGGTTAACATTTTTCTTCCTCAAGATTCTTTAGTAGTAACTATGCAAAAAAAGCCTCCAACATATGATTACATCAAATTACCTGGTTTTTCTCCTACTTCAAATAGTCGAACACATTTAAGAAGCTTGGATTCTGAATTTGCCTATATCAATATAGTGTTTTAAGGCAATTGCGTACCTGTTCCTCGTGTAGAGCTACTAAATCAAGTAAGGTAACCCTTCAAAATTAATTGACCAAAAATCTTGTTCAACTTATGTTGCTTAGAACTAGAAGTAATTTAGTGGCCAACTAAGAACTTTAAGTACTAAAATATTTTCCCCAAGGATATATGGATGGAGATCAATCCGTCAGATGAATGTTAGCAGCTTGCCCACTTTCATGAGATGACAAAAATATTACATATTAACCATAGATAAGGGCAAATGGATTACACAGCTAAAAGATTTAGTCAAAATATGAAAAACTAGGACTAGAGAAAAAGGAATACAGATGATAAGATAGGGATATTACCCCCAGAATAATCAATTTTAGAACCTTCTGGAAACCAATAACCTTTCCATCACTATCAAATATCGTCTGCCACTTGTCTGGCTTAAGCATCTTGCTTATCTGCAATAGCAAAAGCTAACAGTTAGAAATTACTGCATCAATCCAGTCCAAGGTAATAAAATCTCAACAACAGAACTTACATATCTCCAAAAATTAGAAAACTCCTGAACAAACTCAAAGTCCTCATCACGAACAAAGTCTTTTCTCACTTGAAAACAGTATTATAGGTTCTCAACAAGGGTCTTATATTGCTTCAAAACATTACAGGAACCATAGTCTTCGTTTACTACAAACTACCACAATTTTGCACTATTCATCTCACACTATGATGAGTAATCAGTTCATATCTTCACCAGTTTCCCCCAGTTATGAGTCAAACATCTATTTCACCTATTATCACTAATTTTGATATCATCTATTTCTATTCCATGCTCCAATTTTTACACATCTTATCATTTGCTGGCAGGACGAGGTGATCAGAGCTAAAAGTATTTATTTTAGCAGACTGTCCACCTAATTGACATCCTGCCCAAATCACAAAGAAAAAAGAAAGGAGATTTCAACCTTAAATTTGTTCAGCTTCTAAATTCCTATGCAATTAAGGGACAATAAAAATGAACACATTTAACAAATGAGAATGAAAGAATTCAATTCCAAAGACTTATAAGAAATCAATACTTTGATCCCATTACTATATTCTATTCAGGAAGGACTAGACCATAAACAAATTGTGAGTAAAATATACATGTATATAAAAGTGAGCAACAACGATACACGAAAACAAAATAATTTCATATCAACATCCTGCAAAAAGACACAGATCAGTAAGTTATATAATTTACCTTCAAATGGAATAATTAATATCATATAGGAATCAACGAATCAAAATTGATAGCCAATTACATAATAAGACCATTACTCTGCTCTGGCCCTCTCAAAGCTTTGTGAGCTCAATTACATACTCTTTCTATTTTAATGGAAAAAAATACTAACAGGTGCAAAACCTACAAATGTCCTGATCCCATCATCTACCTATAGCATGTCAAAACTAGACTCACATCCAGAAAAAGCACTGAAATCCAAGGAAGAAACTTAATTGATAAATATACATTTAATAAATAAATAAAATCGTTTAAAACAAAAAAAGAAAAAAAAAAGGAGTATTTGAAACCTCAGGCGTTGCTTCTAAAACTATCTTATTTTTCTTTTTCTTTTTCTTTTAATCTTTTTAAGAAACCATTCTTTCTCTTTCCAAACTTTTAAGTAAACACTATTCCACAATATGCTTAGGTTTTTACAATTATGATGGTCATTGGGACATTCCTTATACTTAATAAGCTGGTAATAACCAACAACGGAATGACCATCTAATTCATCATGTTTTCCTATTGAAATCCTCTATATTTGCATTTTAGCATTCTCATATAAGAAGACCCATCTATTTCCAGTGAACTTAAACATAATGCCCATAAATTCACAACTACCAAGTAATCTCAAGTAAGCCAAAGTTCCTTGCTAATTCTTTGAGCCTGCATTGCCCTTAGCCATTATCTCACAGCCAATTCATTTGTATCTCGTCCTTGCATTCCATACTTCATGTTCAATCTGAGGTTCCATCTATGTTTCCAACTTAAGATTTTTTATTTTTCAGAAATTTTCATTTCTAGTTGTATGTTTATAAGAATAAATCTCGAACAGAAATTTCAGCCAACCATCACATCGTACAGAACAAGTACATTCAATAAAGTACCAAATAGTTAGTAACTATTATTCATCATGTAGAGGTCAAAGTTTAATTTATGCTCTTAACGAATATTAGCATGCTTCTTACCCCACAAAATAATCTCATCCATCCTACAATGAGAAGGCAATGAACAAAAATACACCTGTTTAGCAAAAAGTAGAAAATGATTGAAAAACTTCATAACATCCAAGAAAGTTTCGGAGAGCCTTACAGTTATAGCAACTTTTATAGGTGTTTGTTGAAGACAAGGTTCCCCCATGTCGCGAACAATTGCACTCACTTTCTGAAAATTCACTACACCGCCTTTCACACAATTCCATTGCTGTGCGTCTCTGTCAACAGACATTACCTGCCCCTCGCTTCCTCCCCAGTCTCTCAATGAACTCCCTCACACTATATAAATTTCCCACCAAACAATCAAGAACCTTAGAACTCGTACCGAAGTTATCAGAGTACACAAGTAAATCATGCATCAAGAAAATCACATCATGCAAAATTGATGCCAGATATTGTACAGGACTGCCTATTAAATCAGAGAAAGTTAACAGTTGCAAAAACAATTGGGATAAAAATAACAATATCATAGTTTCATTCTTAATCAAGGAAACTACCCAAGTCTATTCCTATTCCCAAATGGTCAAAAAAAAAGAAATCAGATAACCCATTATGTAAAAAGAAAGTCCTAATCCAGTAAAACTAGTTCCCAAGGAAATAACAGAAATTCAATGAACAATTTTTTCCTAAAAAAATGAATGAAATTAAATAAATGCCACATCCTATCCTAATTGACGTGCAAAAATCATCCAAAACCCACAATTAATCCTTAACGAACTCAACAACAATGAAACTATCAGAAAATTCCACAGATCATTACAAAAATAAAAAAAAAAACCCTGAAAAAAAAAATTTACGAATATTCATATTTGTTTGGTGCAGTTCAATGTACATTAAATTTATTCGCGAATCTACAGGGGAAAAGAAAATAAATTGCAAAGAAAAAGTACCAGAAT
>LVCA01019945.1:60861-72386 GCA_004801955.1 Calotropis procera
ATTTTGTTTTCAAGAAGTTGCTTGTCCACATGAACCACATATATCTTGAACATTTGTTAAATTTGGTATATATAGCAATGTTTTATCTGATGTTTCTTGTGCCAAATTCCTGCTAATGGTAAAAAGAGCAATGTAACTATGTGCACAATACAGTGGTTAACAAAAATGCTATACTAGATTTTGATATAACTACACAGCTGATGAATATTAAAAGACAGGTTACAGATGTAAGGGTTACAAAATATGTAATCCTTCTATTTCACATTTTAAGCCAACCAAATGTACAGTCATTAGTGGATTTCCTTTCGTTTTCTTAAAGAATAAATGTTTAATGTTATTTACTTTCCCTAAGGAGCTTTTCATAATATCTACTTTCTGTCTTGTTTGTTTATGCAATTTCTATTGCCAGTCTATGATCTGTTTCTGATTTATTATATGCTTGGCATTGGCTTATTTGTTTCTTTCTAAAAACAAAGGATGAGCGTATTTACTTTATTAATTGCAGAGGCAAGTCTACTCTCATCCCTGCACTTTGGTCCTGAAGATGGTTGGCTCTCGTCATTTTATACATGCTTGATAAAGAAGGTAATCCTGCCTGCTTGCTAACTTTAACCTTCAGATCTTGTTTTCTCATGCTCTCTAGGCATTATGATTTAGAATGAGGACAATGGACATTGGCAAATATTTTTAATATACTTTTAAAGCTCTTGATTCGCTCTTATATTTTATCTGTTGATTTATTGACTATGTAATAAGATTTTACTCTATGTTTCTCTATCTTGTCCAGAATGATAAAGAAAATGTTGTGGAAGCCAAGTTCAAAGAACTAGAACAGGAAGATTCTAATGCAAACTCCTCAGGAAAATCCTTCATATGTTCATTAAGAAACAATACTGATCTTTTGGCATGCAAAGCTGAATACTATCATCAATGTGGTGAATATCAGAAATGCTTCCAATTAACATCAGTGTAAGTTGATTCCTTTGACCGAAATAATTTTTTATTTTTTAAAAAACTATAATTATGTTGTGCGTCTGACCTACTTGATATGGAGATATATTACCTTTTACATGATGTAGATCAGTTTGCTGGAAAAGGATCCTTTTCACCTAAAGTGTATGCTGGTGCATTTAGCAGCAGCTATGGAGCTTGGGCAATCAAATGAGCTATATCTTATGGCGTGCAATTTAGTAAAGGACTATCCTCAGAAGTGAGAATTCATATCTTTCATCAATTGTCTTGGAGTTCTTTGATTCTAGTGAAATTGAGAGTACTAGTTGCCTGCATTTGCTTCTCTGGAAGTGCTCATATTTGAGTATGGAAGCAAGCTGTAAAGTGGATTTCCTGTTTTTAATACACCTGTGCATTTCCCAGCTTCAATCAATAACTAAAAATACAAATGCATGCTGATTTTTACAATAACATAAATTAAAATGATTTATTATAATCTGTTGTTGAAAATAAAATTACATTTCAAATGTGTAGATATTTTAAGGCTTCTCTGTACCTCTCTAGTAAGCTAGATTGTGGCTTTAGATTTGAAATATTTTCCTAGGATCCTTCAGACTTCATCTCATTCTCCCTTCTTTTAGCAATTATTTTACATATTATGCTGTTAAGTACATTTGCGAAGGATTTTGGAACAGAAAGAAGAGTTTTAATATTCTTGTTGGTCCCTAATACTTTGCTGTGGAGGATGAAGGCATGAGAATATATGGGGGGTGGTGGTGGTGGTGGTGGTAGGAGTTGTTAACTTGCTGGAATTCTGAAGTACATCACTTTGTCTAAGATGGACATTGGGAATCTTTCTTAATGATGCCTTAGATGGAGCTCAGTTTTTATCTTATTTGTAAATGTAATGTAAATTAAGGGAGAGTTTCGTTAAATTTTACTGGAGGTTCGTCTTGAGAGGAAAAGTTGGACTCCTTATCTGAATAATATGTTCTGAAAAGAGATGCTGGGAGTTTTCTCTTCTCTTCCTTAAACTTTGTTTGACTTACTGTTTGGTTTACAAGTGTGTATCTGGTTAAATTAATCATTATTATTGCTTATGCAGGGCCCTGTCATGGTTTGCTGTCGGTTGTTATTACTTTTGCATCAAAAAGTTTGATCAATCACGTCGTTATTTTAGGTATGAACCACGTATGATTGGAAAATTAAGCTAGATATATTGAAAAATACTAGTTTTTATGCTGTTTTTCCAACCTATACCGGTACTAGACCATTTAATCTAACTTGATAGTTAAGCTTTGTCTGAATTGTGTGTTTTCCTTCTTTGTGCCTGTCTGTGAATGCATCTCTTCGTTATTAAAATTTTAAATGAAAAAAAGTAGAGTCTGAATTATGAGGCTGGAAATTTTAGCAAAATATGGCATGTGTTATAGAAAATTTACCCAATGTTGCACAAGGAAATAAGTAGATTATCAACCAAGAAAAATATAGCATCATTGGATTTCCTTGTTAGTAATTATGATAGAGTCACCTGTCCCATTATATGATATGTTTTCTTGTTCTATATCTTGTGGTGGCCTAGTCGATAAGCACACAATTTAGAGGGCCTAGACAAGCATTCAAATCATGCTACTGATGTGAAGTATGTTAGATCAGATTGTGTTGCAAATTTATTTTTCTTTTTCCCTTTTTTGCTTGGATAATAAAATGAGTATTTGGACTGAAGATAGGATTACAACTAGCATAGCCATGGGCATACTATGATCTTTGAAGAGGTTGTTCATTGATGTAATTATGACTTGAGAATTTTAGCTTTATTCCTTGGCGTTTTGGGCTTTTCGGTGTGTAGTGGAAGGATGGGATTTTGTTCAATTTGACTGCTCAAAAAATTCATATTCCCAAAGATTATTTCCATTACCAAAGAAATTGTAAAGGTTATTATATTGTTGTCCGATTTTATTATTACATGAAACTTATTTATGATATCATAATTATATCATATTCCAAGGTGTTTGCCTGGTTTTAGGACTGGAAGTTATTTTTCAAATGACTCTTTTTGAGTTAAAGACCTTTTAATATGCCTGGTCTAGGAACCTATGGAAAGAGCAATTTGCTGGAGAGCTTTTAAGACGAGACTTTCTGTCTATTCTTCATATTTAAACTTGTTTAATGGAAAATTATTTGATTGATACTTTGTTAGCTCTGTTATTTTGGCAGCAAAGCAACAAGTTTAGATGGAACATTTGCTCCAGCCTGGATAGGTTATGGCAATGCCTATGCAGCTAAAGAAGAGGGGGACCATGCAATGTCAGCCTATCGCACAGCTGCTCGTTTATTTCCTGGGTATGGTTTTGCTTTTAGTTTATTGGATTTTTGGCTACTTTCATTGGAGTAATAGCTTAAGAGCATAATTACGTTTGTAATTTTGTATTTTGCTTATGTTGCCATGTGCCGTACTCATGGATTGTCTCACAGGTCTTGAATCTATGTTTACCTAAAAGATTGAGGATTTAAAGGGAGCACTCACCTAAGTGGTGTAGAAGTGGGAGCTCTCGACACCTCGAGAAGAGTAGATGCGTTGGAGAATATTTAAGTCCCTCTTTTGTTTTATTAATCCAAAACAGCCATTTAAATAGCTTCAAAAGATAACAAACATGCCTAATAAAAGAGATATGAATTTAAACAGAATATAACTGAATCAAAAACATGCCTGGTAAATGAGATATGAATCTAAATAGGATATTAAAAATGGAAATATAAATTTCTGAAAATAATTTAGAAAGTTCCTAATGCTTCTAAGGTCTTGCTTGGATCACAACTTCCTGTGATATTTCTTGCTATAGGATAGATTTCTAACATATATACTTTAGTATGTTGACATATTTAAAGTATTTGTTCACAAAAGAAGCTTAAAGAAACCTTTTTGCATTTAAGGTGCAGATACATGCCACCTGTTCATACTTCAAGCAATTAGAACTACTAAGTGGTTTGGGCCTCATTCCTAACTTGGTATTGGTACTTCTCACCAGTTACTCCAACCATTTCTGCTTTTTAATCCTCCTTTTTTTCTCCTCTGGATTTGTAAACTTTTTGATGCATAATCATTTTAGATTTAGTAATGGCCAGTTAATTAGTGGAGGCAATCGTGGAAGTTTGGAACAGACCAGAGTTTAGAGTTAGAAGAACAGAGAGAAAAGATAAAGGCAAGTAAAAAATTGAATCAGAGAAGCACAAACAAAAATGTTTCCATTTTATCATGGAATGATATTCTGTCGTATAGAGCTGTTGCAATGGCATATACAGGCATTAAAACACAGAATTAAAGACACTTCAAAGTTAAAAGAATTTTCATAGCCAAGTAACATAAATCCTCAAGAAACTTAGCCTAAATCTTTTACAAAAAGTACTGCGTATTTGCATGGCAGTTAAACCCCTAGGTAAATTAACCTATCATGACTTAGAAAACAACTGAACTCTATTTTTACCAAAATAATCCCATGACTTAAAACTAATGAAGCCAGAACCATCTCATGTGTTGCCTAAAGGACTCTAGCGATGGTCAAGGACATTTTGTTGTGAAACAAAAATCTTAACTTCTAGATACCCTTTTGCTTTGGTGGTTTATCCCCTTTTGGTCTTATTGAGAAATAGCTGGAAGGTAGTGTATCAACTGTATTGGTTTGAAGACTTTATATGCTGCTCTTGTACAAAGATTAGGAAAATGAAAAAAGGGGAATATACATAACAAACCTGAAAATTGAGCCATTATAAAATCAAGGAGAATATTATAAATGAAAATTTGATATATTTACACATCTAATTTACACTAACTCTTTCTCTAAAGTTAGTGCTTTGATATCACACATTTGCAACTTGAATAGTTGAGGCATAGAGTTTGCAACTAGCAATTGCATGAGTGTTCATATTAGAACATAGCCACTTGAGATCTCTTAGAGCTTCCTTAAATAACAAAAGAATGGATACAAAAGACACGCGGATTGCAAAAAGCTAGGCAAGACTTACAGAAAGAATGATAAGAGGTAAATTCAGGAACTGAATAAACAACATTAGATTACTTGGAGAAACACAACCAATCAGGTTGTTTAGCTCATAGAGGATCCTATCTCGAACTTTAACTTGGGGATTCAAGGTAGAACTTGCGTTAGAAATTTTTGAAGTTATAGGATTACAAGTAATGTTTCTTGAAGTAACAGTTGGATAAAGAGTTATCTGAAAGTTAATCTTATAATCATTCGATGGTGTGGCAACCAACTATGACTATTTCTTATATTATTTCTTCTTCAGGTAGTTGTGTTCATCATGGTCTAACTTGAGTGCCAAAATTTGTGGGAATCATGTGAAATTGAACAATAGAATGAACACTATCACTCTTAGGAGTATACAGAGCTCACTCTTGTGAAGTTAATGATATAGGACATGATTTTCGAACTTAAAGGAAAGGAATACTGAAATGACCCCACACATCAACCCATGAAAATAGAATAGAGAGTTGGTTAGAGCTAACTTTGAAAGGGAGCACGCCGTCTTTTGTGAAAATGATGTCATAAACAAAATACTATGAAGAATCTTCTTATCTTATGCATTTCTTGCTCTACTTGAAAACCAAGGTTCTAAGTTGACATATTCCTAGTAGTAAAGACCCCTCCCTCCTTACCAATGCCACTTATCATCTTCTTGGGATTGTTCTAAAAGACATAATAACTAAAATAAACAATTTTAGAGCAATTAAAATTATTGGAGATTTTTTTAATTGAAAGAAGATTGTTGGAGAGATATGAGAGCTAAGTATTGAATAATTACTAGCCATAAGTGGCATCTGAATCAATAAGCCAAGCATCAGGAGGTGAAGAAATGAATGACACATTGTAATTATTCTTTTACCAGGAAAATTTAGAGATACACGGGAAGAGTCAAATATGCCAAGACTTGAGAATTGTATTTGTAGCCTTTGTCATGATAACATGGTTAGACCTCTGATGTGAATCAAGGAGGAATAACAAAAGAGAATTACAAATTCCAATTGGGTGAATTACAAGAGAAAGAGATAGATTATTCAAGAAGCACTTAGTATGCAACATAGACTACCTATGGAAAGATAAGTTAAAAAATTACTGAAATGTAGATTAATGCCTAGTTAGTGTTATTGAGGCAATTCAAAATGTTTGTTCCAAGTATAAATAATGGTATGAACAAAAATGCAACAAAGAATTTGAAATCAACTTATATGCGAAATTGTTTTCTCTTTAAATTTTCTTTGAACTTTTTGGAACTCATCAATATGTGAATCTTGTGGTGTTCAAAGATGACCTTATCAAGATTTTCTTGTGGCGTTCAAATCCTTGACTTATCAAAGGAGTGATTAACTTTTGTGGCGTCTTCTTTAATCATATTGTTCCTCCTTGATTCACGTCAACCTCCACATGTGCCAACAGGTCTCCCTCTCACATAATCCTTTTCTTATTGAAAAGAATATGCATCTTCAAAACTTAGAGACCAAATATGATATTTAGTATTATCCAAGTTTGTCTGAATTTGGAACAAGATATCAATGTTATACATGGTTAAGTTGTAGAGTATAGGTTTTTATTAAGTTTGGTCCAAAAAATATATATATCTATATTTAATATTTTAGAGCCTATATAAATTATATTTGAGTGGTTTTGGTTGTTTTGTACGAAAAAAGACCTAGTAAGAGCATAAAGACAATGGTTTCTGGTGATTGACTATCTTTACTTGGGGCCTTGTCCTCCAAAAGGACCAAAACCACTAAAGTACGATTTATTTATGATTTAAAACCTAAAATAATATTTTTAAGGACTAAACATACTGTTAAATTGAGTTAAATTACCATATACTCTAAAAGTTTAAATTTATTTAAAGAATTTAAATTTATCTTTTAAACACACTCCTCACCTTTGGTCTGATCGTCGATCATGATTTTTCATAACAAGACCCAACATGTGCCCAATATTGCATAAATGGGGCAATAACATAAGTCAATATCTCTCACTTTGATAATATTTAATCAAGTCAAATTAAACTGCTTTAAAAGCTTAAGTTTTAAAGAGAGCTTACGTTTATCATCTTATTAAATACCAAAACCATATATGTTTGATATTATATCCAATTATCTTCCATATTCTTTTCTAAGGCTTTCAACAGTTGAGCTTCTTTAAAATTTCACTTAAAATATCATTCATGAAGCATGTGATATTCTATTTTAACATTTAATTGTGATCCTGGCTGCTCTTTTGTTTGAAAGTTGGGGGAGGGGTGAGAAGATTGAGGAAAAATAATGCTGTAAATCAAATTAAGGTGCTATGCTTCAACAGAAGTAGACTTCATTTGTGTGATTTTTCTTTCATTTGTTGAATATTTCAAAATATGTTGTTGAAGTCCTTTACATATAAAATTATCCTTTAAATGTAGAATCTTTATTTTCTCTATTACAGATGTCATCTTGCCACCCTGTATATCGGAATGGAATATATGCGAACCCACAGTTTTAAATTGGCTGAGCAGGTGATTTGTCATTCTTATTCCAGTTAGTAATTGAAATCACATTCATAATTTCATTGGCAAACTTCCTGGAAATGATGAAATCAAACTCTTTATTTTTTATGAATTATTTTAATCAAACAAAAATATGGAAATGTTAGGTGTATAAATCTATCCCTATCTAGATATTAGATTAATTGTAAATTCAAAGTTGTATCAAAACAAGAGGTCTTATGGTCAAGCCTTTCATTTGTTGCGTCTACGATTAGAATTTGTGTTTGGCCTATACATGAGGGGTGTGGTAAATGTATAAATTATCATTATCTATTAGCTTAAGTTTGTGGAAATTTTACCTGAAGATTATACTATTTAGTGCTAAAACTTAGGTCTTTAGTCATTTTATTTTCTTGTTCATTTTTGTCTTCCATCTTATTATTTGTTGTGTTTGGTCTTTTTTTTAAACCTAAAATAACAGTATTTTATCGTTGTTTTTTAACTTTTCCATTTAGGCAAAAAAGTACTAAATAGTTGATGTTGCTTAGTCTGAGCTCTCCTCCACGTGTCTTCTTTCCTCTAATCCCTCTTGAAATGGAAGTGGGTAAATTCCCTATATCCACTCCGATGCCAAAGTATGTAAGGGTTTTTATAAGAACTTTAAACTAATAAAATGATCAATTGTTCAAGGATTAAGCTACTTACCTTTAGTAGGGTATATTGATACTTTATTTAAGTACTCATACCTATACAGAGGTCTTAAATAACTCAATGTGGGATGGTGATGTATCAATTAGGAGTCAAGATTTGACCAGCAAAGGGGTGATGATGAGGTCATTGTAATTACCTTTAACTCCTTAATTGCCTTCTAATTATTATATCAGAACTAGCCTTTTCTAGACTAAATTCTGAAATCAGTGCTCACCCATTTCAAAAGGACAGGGCTATAGTTTTGAAACCCAAATAACATGTTGTTGCTGGAAACCTATGTGGCAAAATTATGTCTGAAGTGTTTTCACTTTCAATATAGAAACAAAATTTGGTATTTGGGTGGGAAAGGCTAAAAAAAAAATGAATCAAAAGCCTGCTCAAATAAGTTTTTTAAATAAATGAGATTGAGATGAGTTGGAATTGAGATGAAAGAAAGTTGTTGCTCATGTCTGCCAAGCTCCAACCTAATCTTACTCTAAGAACTAATGGAGCTAGTATTTGTAAGGCCATTTTGTCAATGTGAAGCTACTGGTTTTTTATTTTTATTTATTTTTATCCCCCTTTCCTTATTGTTACCTGCTCTATCACTTCAAATGTTAACTTGCAAAATGTTGGCAGCCAGCCATGACAGTCAGAGCACATTTGCCTCCTATTAACCTCACAAAATACAGTCCATAATGTTCAAGTTTGCTAAACTAGGTTGGGTGATATGACTGCTCATCTTTTTTATTGGAATTTTCTTTCAGTTTTTTATGCAGGCAAAGACAATCTGTCCTTCTGATCCACTTGTATATAATGAACTTGGAGTTGTTGCCTATCATATGAAAGAGTAAGGACTTCAGCCCTGTTTTTCTGCACGTATTTCTACTTGTTTGGTTTAATTTCTTTTTTCTCTCTGATCATTCAAAATATTTTCTACTTTTGCATTCACTAGATTATCAGCAGTAAGTTTATATCTAATAATAGTTTTTATACATAGCCAATTATCAGTAATCTTCATTTTTTTTTCCAAGTTTAGTGAATATCAATTCCTATTCACAAGAGAAATCTCATTGAATGTTAATAGATAGATCCTACATATGGCTGGCGATTTTTTCTGTAGTTGGCCTTCATAACTTTAATAACTGAGTGATTCCTTGGTTGCTGAGGTTGCTTTTCGTTAATGAGCTGTCCAAAAATTAATGAAAAAGAAAATTTAACAAAGAAAAGCATACTATGCAATTGGAATTAGGAAAAAGATGTAGAATTAAACACTTTGTTGGGTGTGAGAAATGCTGTAGTTGGATGCACATTACTCGGAGTTATTTTACAGTGGAATATCTAGCTTACAGATTTACCTGGAGACCGGTGTCTTTAGGAATGTTGAAATACCAAAAAGACTAATTACATTACCAAGAGTATTATGCCCATCTTCTGAGGATCTGTGTGTAGATAACTTCGACTTTTTGTAATTGATTCTTTTATTTAAATAATTGTATCTTTTAATATTTCTTAGCATTTTTGTCCGATTCCCTTTCAGGTATAAAAGGGCAGTATGGTGGTTTGAGAAAACATTGTTACACATTGCATCCTCTCTAAGTGAGATGTGGGAACCGACTCTTGTCAATCTTGCTCATGCTTTAAGAAAACTGAAGTATGTCTCTTTCATTTTTATCACTTCATTATGACAGTTAGTCCCAGGCATTATGGTTTACCATGCAATCATGTGTACAATTCTTCAACACTACATGATCATTTCCTTCACCTGATAATAATTATGTTAATATAGATGTTTCACTTTGTTACATTTGTCAGTAATTTATCAGTGAAGAAATGCCCCTTTTTTCTTTTGTGGAAACAAAGGCAAAATCATTTAATTTGAAGAAAGTAGTAATCTTAAAGATAAGTTTTATCAGTGTGGCTGATGCAAATCTAATATATTTTTATCAGGAGATACAATGAGGCAATTGCATATTATGAGAAAGCTCTTGCATTGTCTACAGGGAGTTTGAGTACTTATGCAGGTCTTGCATACACATACCACCTGCAGGTGCTGCTATTTTACAACGTGTAGTATCAGTCTATTATTTGCAATTACTGTACCTTTCTCTGTGTTTTATCTGATGTGATTTGTTCTGCAGAATAACTTTACTGCAGCTATTGCTTACTATCACAAGGTAAACTTTTCTCTCTGCGCTACCAATCTCAACTATTTTAAAGCTATATATATATTTTCATTCAGCCAAAGGGGAAAATAAAAGAACTTTTTGCATTTCATGTAGAGTGGTGAAACTTGCTTCCTGTGATTACTGTCATATAGTATTTCCCCACTGTTCTACCATTCTCATTCAGTTTCCTATCGACCTGTTGAACAGGCTTTATGGCTCAAACCAAACGACCAGTTCTGCACAGAAATGTTGACTTTGGCCCTTGTAGATGAAAGTCGGGTTGGCATTAATCCCAAAACTGAATTACATCAAAGTGAGGTGCTATTATAGTGGGTTGTACAGCAGGCATGATCTTTTGTTGTAATTTATTGTAGTAATTGGTTACCATTTGGCACAAGGAAACACATTGGCACACTCTAATGTAACCATATCACAAGTATTGAACAATCAACAAGTTCTGTTTCATTTCAGTACGCAACCCATGTGTGCCCATTTTTTCTGGTTCAGCTTTGTCCATACCTGTAACTGTTTGTTTCTGATCCTCCTCTTTATATTATTTATATATGTTCTTAATTCTTCATTGGTTGCGTTATATTGCTTAATATATTTAGTCAGCTTGTGAATAAACACTCCATCATGATGAACCCTTAAATTAAAATTACTGTATATGAAAGCAATGTGAAATGTATTACAAAGTCAAATATATATATATATATATATATATGGTTCCTAACCCTTGAAGTCATCCTTGTTGACCTTATCTTTTATCTGGTACGAAGCTTGTATATCTATCTATTTGTGAAATGGACAGATCTGAGCTATCTCAGAGACATGGTCATTGGAGATTGGTTGTCCCTTCAGTAGCCCTGCAAATAGCTCAGCTGGATCATAGTAAATCTCAACATCTTCTGCCCTCAGTGATTCATCAACCTGTTCAAGGGAAATCCATTTGCATTTCATTTTCGTTCAGAATTAATCTTTCGTTCAACATTAATTAGCATGACCCATTTTTTCTTCAATTTTCTTTAAATTATTAATTAATTTTAGATTAATTTATCAGCATAATATATCTTTCACATATATATATATATATAATCAAAGCAGAGATAACGTGAGAAAGGAAAATTAGCAAGTAAATTATTTTAGTTGAGCCATTTAATTCTTCTGTCAACATCTGTAGAAACTTAAGTCTGTTTAAATAGC
>LVCA01019945.1:78183-88350 GCA_004801955.1 Calotropis procera
GTAATAATACATATATATATATATATATATGTCTTTCTGCTCCTATCCATTTCCCATTGTTTACAAAAGTTTCATTTTTTTTTTCAAAATGTCTCAAAATGGAAGTTGTAACTTAAACAAAAAAGAACCTCAAATCACAAGTGTTCTAACCTTCAATGGCCACCAGGATGCAGAGGATCAAACAATGAAACAGAAAAAAAGAAGCCTTCTTGAGAAACAAGATTACTCTTCCATATGGTTTTCTTCCTTTGCTATGGTACTTGCTTCAATTGTGTTTTGGTCACTAAGACCATCTTCTAAACCAGTTTCTGTACTTGGGTTTTTCTCAATTTGCATAACTTCATTTCCTGTGACATGGGTTTGCACTGGGGCAGCAGGAGGTTCGTTTAGTTGGCACTGAGGTGAGGTTTCTGTTTCTCCGTTGGCTGAGCTGTTAGCTGAGGCAGGTTCAATGGTATCCATGGCATCAGTTGCAGAAGTAGGAGTCAATGAGCTGTTCTGCTGTGACGTGTCAAAGTCTGAATGGACTTGTTCTGGATAAGCTGGAGGGTACTGATTATACTGATGGTTCATCATCATCTGTGCCTGAAAGCAAGAGAAATGATTTACTTTGGTTATCTCAGAAAGCAATTTCCAAATGTTTATGAATATATGAAATATACGATCAGATCATATGAATGAAATCTAAGCTAAAATATAAAAAATGACCCAATAATAAATGTTACAAATTGATTGAGTTTGTCCTTGTATATCCAAGAAAAGGGTCGGATCAGTTGAACAGATATTAGAATAGGTATAGAAATATAGTGCTATAGTATTTGTTAGGAAGAGAATATACCTCATAGATCTGGCGCAACTTGTAATCAACAATACTACCCATCTCTTCAAGACCACTAACAAGATGAACTGGTCCAGTCTCCTCTAGATGACGTTCTGTATTTGGCCCAACCTCTTGTAAATTCAAAGCAAGACGATCCGGTCTATGAAGCAGTAGTCTGAATGTTGGCTGTAATTCGTAACATTGTTCAAAGAGGGAACGGCGGCAGAATACATAAAGCCCCAGCCGAGCACGGGACATTGCAACAACCAATCTTCTAACATCGCGAAGATGTCCTACAAAGCGGGTACGGACAAGAGACAGTAGAATGATATCATTCTGCTGACCTTGAAACTTGTCAACAGTGGCAACCTACAAGCAACAATTAATAACAGCAGCTTTAGAAAAGATGACAAAAACGCTCCATGACTAAATGGCACCAATAACCGTTTTAACAACCACAACCATAAACCATTCCAGCATTCCCTATTGCTAGTCACCGACAACAAAAGTATATATAACCACTCTTCCAAAAAGAAACACCTTCCATCAACATATGTGAACATATTTGCAGTGAGATTACAGACATCACACTAATACCAGAATCCTACAGTTTGGACCCAAATGAAGCCAGTGGAAGCTCAGAGTGATTAAGAAAGTGTATTTGGCAGGTCAGAAAGTTGGTTTTCCCTTCATTTATCAATTTTTAGAAACTTAAAGCATTCTAATCAACAACTAAAGGCATAAAACAATACTCAATAGAAGTTTACCTTGTTTGGGGTACCAAAGGCAGCATAAGGAGCGCATCGCCTGTTAATTACATCACGTATCAGAAGTTTCTGGCCATTGTAAGTTGTTAAAATGGATATCTTATTAGCAGGATAACCTAGTAACCGCATATACATGTAGACATTAACAATATACTCAGCCTCGCCTTCATTTTGATAGAACCATGGAGAAGGGGCAGACTCACCTCTTCCATGGTAATCAGGCACATCTACCAACTGATAATCATAAGAGAATCCAGCATTTGCTCTATGGAATATAGGATTGTCCTTCACATATGGAAGGTCACCCAGGTCCCTATATCGCCAATTGTAGAGTCTAGCTAAGCTTGGCCTTGCTCTACCTTGAGCATTCAGTTCTATGTATGGAATACCTAGGCGAACAAATCTTGTAAATAAACTCTGATCCATGTGGCTGTACTTCTGGAAAGCCATATTCTTCACTACAGGAGGTAACTGGTGATGGTCACCAATCAATATGCAGCGTTTAAGACGAGCATAGCCATCTTCCTGCCTCTGAAGCAACATCGGAATAAAAGTTTCAATCTCCAGAATCTGAGCACTTTCTTCCATTAATAGATTGTCATACTTGAAGCCCAACTGAAGAAAATCCTTTCTCTTGAGAGCTGCATGTGTGCAAGTCATTGCTACAATCTTTGCTTGCTTGGTCATTAGATAGTTTGACCGATCAACAGTTGACTTCAGCAACTCAAATGCTCTACATTCTTCAAGCTCCTGAAACATAGTTTTTAAATGACGGAAGCACCCTTTTGCTGCCCGCATATCTCTCTCAAAGGATTGGCCAGTAAATATTGGCTTGGGAGCATTGGAGAAAAACTCCTTAAAAGGGAACCGATCCTGAACAAAACTTGGTTTGTCTTTATTTGCATCACAAGAATCTAAAAATTGCTCCCAACGAGAATAAACGTGAAGCAACCAAAAGTACCCAGCTGTTTCACATGTATAGCCTACATCTTCAGGTAGTTGGAGAGATCTTGCGAGTTGCTCCACTTCACCAAGTAATTCTAGCCGCCGAACAAGCATTGCATTTACACGACCTTGACGGCTAAAGTCAAGATCAGTTGCTAGTTCTTGTTCACCTTGACCCAAACGAAGAAGATAGCGAGCAGGTACATCTCTCTATTACAAAGAAAAGTAAATAAACTTGAGTAACTATCGCATCTACAATTTAGATAACTAGTAACCACATTAAGAAAGCAGATAGAACAATAAGCAGGAGTTCCAAGTCAATTAGAAAGAACACCCCGCGGGATACAATTATCACATTAAAATAGTAATTGTAGAAAAAAAACCCTATATACCTGCATGATCTTCTCAAATAGATCATTCAAGGCCTGATTGGAATGAGTGATTATCAAGGTTCTTTGAGAAGGGCAATTATGATACAACACATTTAATATCTGAACAGCTGTGTCTGTCTTTCCCGTTCCAGGAGGACCCACAACCATGGTTAATCCTGGCTGAATACCTGAAATGATTGCTCCAACCTGCATAACAAGAAAAAAGAATGGAACAGTAAGAAAAATTAGCCCTTGCTGTATCTAGGTTAGCATTTAAATTAAACCTGAATAAATCATTTGAACATGAAGCAATGATAAAAGAGGAACCCAAATACAATATCTACTAATTGTAATAGAGATTTGCACATCTGACGGTCCTGAAATAATTCCAACCTAACCCCTGAAAGTCTATAACCGACTGGAACACTTATACTGCACACTCCAGTCACAAAGACATTAGTGGTGCCTGCCACCACCACAAAATATATGGCCATTAGGTATTTTCTCTACTTCTGTTTTTATCAGAAAGTTACCAAGTGTTTTGGAATTTTATCATAATATTTTAACATGGTTGATAAACTTGAGACAGAACAGCTGAAGAGAGAGACTAAGATATGCCAAACACATGCACTCGGATAGATGGACTGCATAGGAAGCATATCAACTAACTAAAGATGCTAAACAAAAAGAAAACACAAACAAATTTTAAGCAATCTAGTGCCTCTGTACGATAAAAGCTGCAGCTATCTTATCAAGCAAACTAGTTATTTTTCCACAGCTACAGAATTTTAAAAGAGACCGGTCAAGAAACTCAATTAAAAGGCACATAAAGGTGTCACGATGCAATAACAGAAACCCCTCAAGAACACCAGATGGAAAAACCTGTGTCTTCAAGAAAAAGTAAAAGCTGAAGAATAACTTGATTCAGCAACAAGATATAGGAGAAACTGACAGGAAAAAATGTATCAGCACATGCTGGGAGAAAGGAAATTTAACAAATAATATAACTACACAGCACCTGTGTCGGAGTAAATCTGACCGAGTTCTGTTTTGGCTGATCTTGGGGATATGGACCAGGATCTGGAGGAAAATAAGTTTGAACAGAAAGCTTAGCCCTTTCAACATTGCCATTTTCTGCATTAACAGCATCTCCTGAAACTGAGACAGACTTCTCATTTCCTGGAAGAGCATGTGCTTCTCCCTGTAGATCCCGGGGCAAACTGATAAGAAAAGGAGGCTTTGGGTCCAAATTCTCTGTTCCATCAATATTTTTGAAGCAAACCTGAAATACAAGTAGAGAATTAGACGAAAAAATTATTATCATGCCACAAGTAAATTCCTCAAAAGAAAATAATAATAATAATGATAATGATAATAGATTACACAACAAGAAAAACCTAGTAACACCTGATAATGCGGGAAGCACTCCCTGACATGCTCAGCATCAAGGAAAGTATCTTTAAAATCTACTGCTTCTAAAAGTTCTGTCATATTAGTCCACTGAGCTGCTGAAGGATTTCCATAGCCCAAAAATATATCATGCAACCAGTCAGGCACGATACATGTTTCATTCATTAGATCCCTTATAGATTCTAAAATTGCTTTGAAATTGTTCTCCTTTGGTTTCCTCCTCATCAGTACATTGAAAGTACTGTAAACATCTTCAGCACCCTTCTCTGCAATATCACTAACATCCATATGATATTGTGCTGTATCAAGTGCAACAGTCACTGTTCTCAGTTCTCCTTTTGGAGGTTTCCATTCATCTCGCTTGATCCTTCCAGTAAAATCATTCATAAGTGTCCCTTCTTCATCGCGCATCTCAATAATCTCGCATCCACGTACATATTTAAGCCCAAGCCTCTGTGGAACTGTAGCTTTAGAAGCTTCATCTGCACTTAGAGGCTCAAATGAAGGAGAAATTGACAGTAGAAAGAGAACATCATGTTCTTTAAGGGCATTCCATTCTGATCTTACTTGTGCTTTATAACTTGAAATACTAAAAGTCACCTCTGCTGTCACAGCCGAAGGCTTTACTTCGCCAATATTTGGTTGCTTCACTTCAGCAATCCTAAATTTCTTAATTGGTACACCCATTCTTGACCAACCACGAAAAGCAGTTTCACCTTCATTATTAATATAGGCAAGGAGATGAGGCACAGCCTCTTGAATATCCTCACGGATTTCATAAGTGGACTCAAGACGGAAAAGATTAAAATTTCTGAGAAGGTAATCATGCAATGTCAAGAATTGTAGATTGAGTTTTGGAAGTGCCAAGCACCCTTCTCCAGAGTAGTTTATACTAGGTACAAGACTCTCATCCCACATTATCTGTTCATTTGGGTAAAGTGGAAGTGAATTTATTGCCTCCTTTTGAGATTGCTGTCGCTCGAAATATGAAACCATGACCTCAATCAGAAAATCAACTCTTTCGGACCACGGGTCATCCTTAGAGACCAGCTTCAGCTGCAAGTTGTGAAGACATGTCAAGGATAAGCATTCATAACGTTGCCTCCAATATTCCCAAAAAATTAAGGGAAAGAGGAAGAGAAAAAATACCATGAAAGCATAAATAACAACTCAAGTAACAAGGGAATAAATGATAAGAAGATGAAATATCAGTTCATGGGTCATTACTGGCCAAGTCTCTTACCTTTCTGCAGACTAGATCTCTCAGCTCATCAGGAGAAAGTATAGAGAGTTTCTTCGAAAGATCAGCACGCTTGTTGATTGAACCAATGTTGGCCATTGCAAGTTCTCTTAACTACAAAAAGAATACATATTTCAGTACACCTAATCAAGTCTATAGAAAGGAATCAGAAATATATTTCTTTCAGAACCATGGAAGTTAAAGAAAGTGAGCAGATATAGGAATAACTGACCTTTGGAATCCTCTTAAATGAAAAGAGCTGGAAAGCTTGAAGGCGGTCATAATGACTTTGAAGCACCTCATCATCAGTCATTTGTCTGCCTAAATGATCATCAATTTCAAACTTCTCATAGAATTGAAGCAAGTCAACTAGCTGCGAAAATAGCTTTCCTTTTTCATGTCTATATAGAGTACTCAAATGACATTTGGCAACAACAGCAACATCAGCAACCAGAGGCCTAATGTATCTGAGCCACCATATAAGATATTTTCATCAATAACACATGCCTCAGATCCACTGACATGAAAAGATGGCATAACAGAATGAAAAATCTCAACCCCAAAAGAAAATACTGGGTATAGCAAACCACTGATTAATTCCAGCTTTAAGTATAATTTCTGAACAGCTCTAAGACAGGGATGAGAAACAAGGAAGTGAATAAGTACAACCTTTAACAATTCATTCAGAGAGTTCAACACTACCATTCTACTCCCTTTACTATTTGCACAAAAACAAGGATAGCGAACCAGACAAATCCACTATGTGCTGTAGCACATGATAGAATTTCTTGAAGATGTTAAGAAAATTAAAATAATCTATTCCAATTAACCAATTACCTTCTCGTTGGGAGTTGGCTCAAAAGATCAATAAGAAATTCCATGAATCTTTCACAGTACAAAATTGAGGCTTCGTCAACATCTCCAGCATCCTCTGCACTTATATGTTCTTCGTTATATTCGTCATCCAGCTGCTTCCAACAGAAAACATGGGAATCAAGTACCTGGGACAAAAAAGGAGAGAGAAACTCCGTAATTAGAGACCAAAACCAAATACATCTATTCAAAGTCCCTTATTGAAAGCATACCCCCAAAAATTCCTCAATGAGATTCCGCAAGAACTTTACTTCCATCATATTTGAGGGATTAAAAGCCGCCCCCTTCTTATTAGCTTCCTTGGCTCTCTTTGCAATCTTTCTCCATTTCTTAACAAGATCAGGATTAAGAGAAAGTTCCATCTACATTGCAAAGAACCCACAATGTTATTCACACTTCTGACTGGAGGAATAATGAAAACATAAATATTTTCCAATATAAAAATTTAATGCACAATTACCTGAAAACGACCATAAGATAGGCTATGCCAGCACTGCAGACCTGCCAGTCTTAAAATCTTTTTACTAACTATCTCATCTTCTAGGCTCTATAACAAAAAAGAAGAAAATGTAAGATCGCTAAAATTTAGGAACAAAGAAATTGAAGGAAAACCACAAACATAAACAGTCACCATAAAAAAAATGTAGGTGACAACAAGAATCCAGTAGAAGATTTGTTCACAATTATTGTGGAAGTTATTTAATTACAAAAACTCACTCAACAAATATTAAAACAAAAAACAACAATAATAAAAAGGGAAAAAAGAAAAAAAACAACAACAAACCAAGGTAATGCAAGAGATGAAGGAGATGGGAGAATAAATAAAACAAAAGAAGATTACTTTAAACAAAATTCTCTCAAGGAAAGGGAAAAAGAGATCTTTCTTGTTCATGCATGCCCTAATCCCATTTCTCAGGAAGATTACTTTAATCATAAAGTTTATTAGAACAATAGTGCATGTATTTTGTTCTTCACTTTCTTCTGGTGTTGTAGAACACGTCCTACAAGAAAAATATGCATTTTACAGAGACAATGGGGCTACACATATATGCCATTTACAAGAACAATAGTCTCTATCAACAGCATGCAAATATTTCGTACAAGGGTAATAAGAACATAGCAAGTTGAAAATTACACATAGAAATTCGAAGGATATTCTTATAGTAAACCACCTAAAATGAGAATATAAATGTGAATTTCAACAAAGGCTACAGAATTTAGGTACCTGAAAAGCATTTATCATGAATAGCAGGTAGTTAGTCTTTTCAGCAATACTTAAACTTCTCCCCTGCAGCCACAGTTCAAATGGGATTTAAGAAAATTTAGTTGCTGCTGCTGAAATAGATATCATCTAGAATATGACGCACTTTCCAAGTAAAGTTCATTTTGAAAGAAAAGCAACATTCAAATTGACAGTGATGGTACCTTTAAACATAGGAACAATACCCACTATTCCAGAATAATTTCCTCATGATATCATTAGTAATAAGCATCTTATCTCTTACAGAATGAGCAGAAGTTGAAGTTAGAAAGTACTTTGGAGATGTTATGCTTGTGCTAGTCAATCTATAAAGAAGGTATGGACTTTTACAGTCAGAATCTGAACTAGCAATACCATGGTGCAAAGCTCACAGTTTAACTTCCTATAATTTCGACAATTTCTTTTATATTCTGGTTAGAATGAGAAACATTAAAATCCTATGCTTTTTGACAAACTGTTGTTTCAGGTATGCTACCACCAAAATTTTCTGGCTCCTCTATTCAGAAAGGGAGAATTTTGTGTCTCATCTTTTGTTGGTAATATTTTCCCAAATTCCATGGCATCACATATATGCAGATTCCTAGGGTACACAGCTTTTGTATAAATGAGATTCAGTACTTCATAACTGAAAGTTTGAGGGAAAAATAAATATTTTTGAAGTACATGTAGAAAACCAGAATAACGCCATAGCTTCTTTCAAGGAAAGTGGAAACTAAATTGCTAATAAAATCTAGACAAACAAAATAGTCATCACTACACCAAAAAGATAAGTTGTCACAGATCTGATCACAACTAAGATGGAAAATGTACCTCCTTTAGGCGAAGCACCCTGTCAAGAAATGCCTTGAACATGTCTTTTCTATCATAAAAGCATATCCAACCAGCCACATTTTCACGAAACTGCAAATTCGAATTTCAAATTTCACCTTCAGTTTTCTTCCTTCCATTTTCAAAAGAAGAAATTTTGAAGGAAAATAATCAAAGCATTCAGAATCAGGACTCTAGATGACTAATGTAAAGGTCACACTTCTGGTATCAACATTTAGATGCAAATTTTCTCCATAATCTTTTCAAAGCTTAAAAAGTTTCAAAAGTGTTCCATGATAACACAGCCAGCCTCTATCTGCATGTTTCCTTCCTTGTTGCAAGAACCTCAAACCACACAGTTGAAACAGTTTTAGCATCTTAATCACAATATACAGTAAAACACCTGATTTCTAACCACTCCTACACCCACCTCCCAGTAGACAGGAAGAAAAAAAACTTTTGCTTTTGAAAAGTTTTATGATTTGCTACAACCCCAACTAATCCCATTTTCTTTACATAATCTGTGTTAATTTTGCATTTTCACTACTTGTAACTTACTTAAAATTTCCAGAAACTCTTTGTACGAGTAGTTAACTTATTTAATGCCAAGTCATATCCATATAGCCCAAAAGAAATAGTTAAATTATCAATCTTCAGCAAACAAGAAAATGAATAAACATAGAGAAAGTATAATTTTGCCACGCGTAAACACATGAAAATAAGAAAACTGGGAATTAATGCTACCTTTTCATTGATCATTAGAATCATCGACATGACATGCTCAAAAGTAGCAGTCTCTGGATCAAAATATGGCCAAAGATAATTCTCCAAGTACTGACTGACCTCTAGTATCATCACTCTCTGCAATGGCACAGTCTTTCTCCCACCTTCAGTTGCAAAAATTTTAAATTTTAATTGATATATTCACTTTATAAAATTAATCATGACTTGAATCCACACCAATTCCCAAATTTTATTTCTTTTTACATCTTTTACAATCAACTCTAGCGAATTCAACTAAAACCAAGAAGTATTTTGAGTAAGATAAGAAAATATAACTAGAAGAGTTACCTTTAACAGTCAGTTCAGTATCGTAAATCTCCTTAACCAATTCAGAACTAAAGGGTTTTCTAGGGGCATCAGAATCTCCAGCTTTAGACCAATTAGCCAATGCAATTTTCGTCAATTTATCCTTCTGAATCTCACTCAAAGTAATAGAAGTAGGTAAATTCGACCCGGGTTTCGATTCTTGCTGTCTCTCAGGGATTGTCGCTTCAGCTACCTCAGTTACTGGAACTTGTGACTGAACATCCACAGGATACTCCGCCACCCGATGCCGCCTGAAATCATAAACCCCTGTTCCATACACCCTAGTCATCTTCCTTCCCTACAGCTCAAACTCCGCCCAAACCCCAGCTTCCCCTTCAAAGAACCTTTAACAGGAGTGTTTGAAGCAAAACCCTTGTTGTAAAACCCTTCTTCCCAGAGAGCATTTCGTGCCCAACCAAGCACGAATTCACCTAGTTTTGAAGCTCTACAAGCTTCGCAAGGATTTGGAAATACACTGAAGCGGGAGAACAAATTTTTCCTTCCGATTTTGGTTGAAGGGTTTTAGGTTTACGTTTGTCCATTTGCACAATTCTTTTTTTTTTTTTTTCCTGAAATAGAAAATT
>LVCA01019947.1:39423-54300 GCA_004801955.1 Calotropis procera
AAATTACAGAGAATTTGACAATCCGAAGAAACTGCCTCTCAACCAATCAAAATTCACTGAAATCCAAAACTTCTTCGTGGCAACCTTTCGGCCACACCATGAACTCTTTTCTTGTACATTTTATTGTCTTGTTTCTCCCTCCAATTTAATTATGTAGTATTTAGTCGAAAAACAACCACCATTCCAATTCTTTCTCCGCCACTTCCGCACTACTCACCATCTCTCTCTAAACACACACGGTTTTTCTCTCTATATACTGTATATGCTATGTTGTTTGATGATACAAAGCTTAATTAGGCATTGATTTTGAAATTGAAATTGAAATTGTGTGAATTGAGTTGAAATGGCGACAATTTCAGCTGCTTTGTCTACTACTAAAACGTTTTCTGTGATTAATTTTTTGTCGCCGAACAATTGTAGTAGGAGGATTCGGTTTTTCTTACCGACAAGGCTGAATGTTGAGAAGAAATACGGCGTGATTCTTCGGAATAAGAGAATAGTAGCTGCGAAGAGAGATGAGTTGACAGTTTTGGTGGATGAGAAAGAGGATGAGTATTTAACTCAATTAAATGGTAGCGCGAATGGGAGCTCTAATGGAAGTTATGGTATTAATGGTTCAGTAATGGAGGAGTATGCGGAAGGAAGTGTTGGAGTGGTTGAGAGTGAGAGTGAGGAGGTTAATGGGAGTTTGGTGAAGTATGTGAATGGAAATGGGAACGGAGGAATGGTGAAGAGTAGCGAAGAAGCTGTTGAAGTGAAAGTGGAGGAACAAAATGTGAAGAAAAAAAGTATTGAAGAGATCGGGCAAGAGGAGGCATGGTTTAAACAGAGTGGTGGTGATGAAGTTGAGGTGCGTCTAACTATTTCTTTATGAGGCAGCTTTAATGCTTTTTTTCTTGCCGTGGTATGATTGGATTTCAAAGTTATGGAAAGATAATGATTATGCAATTGATTGCTAGATTTGGGCTACCCGAGGAATATAAGCATGACCTAAGTATCCATTTTTGATTCGGAAATCCTTTTGGTATAGTGGAAAGTAGTTGAACTGCAGCTGCGGCCAGGTCGCTGCTGTATGGACAATATACTTCTTATCTAAATTTGTAAAGGCTAAGGAGCAGAGTATTTCTTTTAGTTTTATGGAAGGAACTGTTTTTGTTACAGTAAATACGCTGCTAATGGGAATGCATGAACATTTATCGAGTTCTTTATTGTGATAAAAAGAAGATAAAAGAAGGGACTAGTTACTAATGTAGATAACTTATGCTTGCCATCAGATTATTTGAAGGTCATCTGCCTTTTTGCAGCTATGCTGAAAAGGTGTAAGTGCCATGTGATATTAGTATTTCATGGGTTAGTGACTAAAATTAATAAAATTAAAGAGAAAGATGTTTATTGGAGAAATTTTTACTCTATTCAGACTTCTTTTTCAATGAAAGATGTCTGGTTCTCATCAGAATTATGTTTCCTTAAATGTTGATATTCTTGGCTATTTTATGTTTGACTAAGGTCATCCCATTTTCTTTCTTCTTATTGTTGGAGAAGACCTCAACCAGATCATAGGGGTAGTTGATGTACATGTTGACTAAAATTGCAGAGTTCTCATAACATTTCCAGTTTGATGAATTTTCATTTGGATATTTTCCTACGTAAAATTTGACATATTTTTAAAGATTCTTTGTCTTGTTTTATCTTTTTCCGTCATGAAATTTATAATTTTATATGATTGGTATAGGTCTCTGTTGCTCCTGGTGGCCGCTGGAGCAGATTCAAAACATATTCAACGATACAAAGGACATTGGAAATATGGGGATTTGTTCTTACTTTCTTATTCAGGGCTTGGTTAAATAATCAGAAATTCTCATATCGAGGTGTTTTCCTGAGTCACTTTTCTTTTTATTTGCCTTGAGTCTGTTTACAATTAGATTTTATTTCTTTAATTGGCTTAGAGTTTTATGAATGCAGGTGGAATGACGGAGCAAAAGAAAGTTCAAAGGCGAAAGGCCCTGGCTAAGTGGCTGAAAGAAAGTATTCTGAGATTAGGACCCACTTTCATTAAAATTGGTCAGCAGTTCTCCACAAGGGTGGACATTCTTGCTCAAGAATATGTTGATCAATTGTCAGAGCTCCAGGTTTTTCCAGAGAGATTCTTATCTTGACATGAAATCATGCCTGCATAGTTTTACGATTCCCCTTGCTCTCAAGTTAGGAATAGAAAAGAAAAATGCCTGTTTCTGAGGTTTTAAATTAAGCAGCTTAGTCATGCAAGCATGAATCTTGATATATTTGGTGTAAGGTCAAGTTATTTTCATACTGATCTGCTGTCTTTAAAGTTCTGCTCGTCTTCAGGTCTTTAATACTGATAGAATTCATGATAGCCTCATAAAATAAACACAAAAGTATATGGAATTTTTGTTGTTGTTTAAATAACTATTGTAGAAACTTTTTAGAGAATGAGCTTCATTGACTACTTTCTTGTATGCGACTAATTATACTAATGTAAACTGCTTCTGCATCTAGAACTTTGAAAATTATTATCCCTTTTCATTTTTGAGTATGTAAATGTATTGAGCATCAGTGGTCCTAAAATTATCTGAGTTGTGAATGTTATATGAATATCATTCTTCTGACACAAATATATGAGCTTACTTGTTTAATTATCACTGTATGTTGCCACCAAGAACCTTAGAATCTCGGGAATAAACAACTCAAATTTGATAATGGAAAACAGTATCTTCTCATCGTATTCTTACTTGCAGTCTACCTAAACATTATGTAAATGAGGCAAACTGCCCTCGCGTTCTTATTTGCAGTCTACCGAACTCTTAACATTATGTAAATGATGGAAAAATACCCTCCTGTCATATGAAGCAGTAATAGAGACCTATCCTTATTAATTCTTAACTGATTGCAGGATCAGGTTCCTCCTTTTCCATCAGAAACTGCTGTATCCATTGTTGAAGAGGAACTAGGAGCTCCTGTCACTGATTTATTTGACCAATTTGATCAAGAGCCTATTGCTGCAGCAAGTCTTGGTAATATTATATTTATCTGAATGAAGTGCTACATTATGTAGACTTTCATAGCATTAAGTACTGGTCTCTTCTTTACAGGTCAAGTTCATCGTGCAACATTTAAAGGACAGGAAGTTGTTGTTAAAGTTCAAAGACCTGGACTCAAGCCTTTGTTTGATATTGATCTTAAAAATCTAAGGGTTTGTTCCAAAATGAAACTTTTCTCATTTACATTCACTTTTATAAGGTTTAAACCTAAGGATGTTGGTTATGTACTCTAGGTTAAGTTTACTAAATGCTTAAGTAATTTTCTTTTCTAATTAGGATCTTAGTACCATTTCACCTATTACCGGTTTTTTTTGTGATGAGTCTGGTGCTAAACAACGTTACTGGTTAAAGAAAGACTTTCAACAGTAATTAAAATTGGCTGGTTACCATTTGATATGACAATCTTTTGATTTGTTGCTACAGGTGATAGCAGAATACCTACAAAAGATTGACCCTAAGTCTGATGGTGCAAAAAGGGACTGGGTCGCCATCTATGATGAATGTGCAAGTGTTTTGTATCAGGTAACTGTTCTATTTACCTTTATCAATATTATGGTTTAGGATTTAGGTGAAATGTCTAGAGGAAAGTGAGGAAAAATACTTATAAAGAGACCTAGGTTGAAATGCTGCAAAGACTTCATGCTATCTGTTGTTTGCTAATTGGAAGTTCTCATAGATCAACAGGTGTAGGAGGAGTAACTTATTTGCAATCAGGGTAATCAACGGATAGATAGATTTTTGAAGGTGCCAGTTAAAAGTTTGATCCCTAAACTTCTTGCTTGAGTCACATTGGTTCGCAGTCATGCTATCTTCCTCATTTGCCTCTAAAACTTATTTTTTGCCCAATAAGAATTTGTTGACACTTTCTGTTTATCTGGATGATGGTCCCAATGCCCATTACATTTTGCTATTATAAGTTGAAGTTTTTTAGAATAAATCTGAAAACTCATAACCATATTTTGCATCACATTTTTTTTGGAGTATATGATATTACAAACATGAGCAGACAAACAATCATTAGATGCTGGAAATTAGTGAATCCAGTTGTGACTGAGCATTTGTTTAGTTGTTGAAAAAAATGTCTATAGGTATTAACTTTTCACTTTTTTACTTTCAGGAATCTGGAAATCTATGCAGTTTTGCTGTTCTTCTGTTTCTTTTTTTCTTCAAAATATTAGTATTTCTGTCCAAATAATTAGAATAGTTGGTTAATGGCCATCTTTCAGGAGATTGACTACACAAAGGAAGCTGCCAATGCTGAGCTATTTGCAGCTAATTTCAAGGACCTGGATTATGTAAAAGTTCCCACAATATATTGGGACTACACCACTCCACAGGTTTAAACTTTCAGGAATTATAATCTTTGGTTAAGCAATGTTAGATTTTCTGTTTAATCACTTTTATTTGAGTGGGCATTTCTTTGAATTGCAGGTTTTGACCATGGAATATGTTCCAGGGATAAAAATAAACAGGATTCAAGCTTTGGATCAATTGGGTGTTGATCGCAAAAGGTATACCTATGAAATTTCACTTAGTCTGAAGTACTTTGACCTTAAATATACAAATCATATAAGAAATGGATGCTTGTTCTGTATTCATCAGGTTGGGTCGGTATGCTGTTGAATCTTACCTTGAGCAGATACTGTCGCATGGATTTTTCCATGCTGATCCTGTAAGTATTATGAATATTTTTTTGTCTGCTGCAAGCGATTCAGTGGGATAATTATTTTTTTCATTAACCTTCTTCTTTTGGAGGAAGTACCTGGTGGTGAAGATAGAAATTTTCCTGCATTTTTTCTGAATTATTTAGTTGCTACTCTTCAACAAATATGTTAATCAGCCACTAGTATCTCTGTCCATGCAAATTGGTGCATTGAACCATTTAGATATTCCACTTAACCGCGAAATTGAGGTATTCTGGAGTTGAAATTAATACCTAACCATTTAGTGCAAGCAGATAACAAGTCTGTTTAGTGCAAAATCACAAGTATCAGTTGGTGAACAACTATTTGTGTGTTTCTATTCTTCTGCATCTGTTGCAGATTTTGGGTTCTTTTTGAGGGTCATCTTAATTTTGAAATGATATCAACATTCACTTTGCAGCATCCTGGGAACATTGCTGTGGATGATGTTAATGGTGGAAGGCTAATCTTTTATGACTTTGGTATGATGGGAAGGTATGTTTTAAGTTCCTTGCTTTTGAATATCTGCTGATGAATGTTCCCTGTGAAATATGCTCAAATGTGTGCTGACCTTTGTTCCTTGGCCAGTATAAGCCCAAATATTAGAGAAGGTCTGCTGGAGGTATTTTATGGAGTTTATGAGAAGGATGCAGAAAAGGTAATTAATTCTGTGTCTATCTTTTCCTCTCTTAACTAATCATGTGAAGTTTCAGTTACAAAGAACATATTTGTGGAATGTATTACTGTGGTAACTTTGAACAAGCTTGTTTCCTTATACAGATCCTTCAAGCAATGGTTCAAATGGGAGTTCTAGTTCCCACTGGGGACATGACTGCCGTGAGGCGAACTGCTCAATTTTTCCTTAACAGGTTTGGAATGTTTGAAAAACTTAACTTGTAGGCTTTAAGGACAAACTGTTTTGACAAGTAGAAATCATCTTGCTTATATTAAGCTGTCAACACTGCAATTGGTCTCAGTTTGAGCCAAATTGAAGAGAGCATATATTTTAAAGGTTCTTTCTGTAATTTCACACTGCTAGCTCTAAATCTGAAATATATAATTTTCAGCTTTGAAGAGCGCCTTGCTGCACAGAGAAAAGAGAGAGAGATGGCAACAGCAGAACTTGGATTCAAAAAGCCTCTGACTAAGGAGGAAAAGATAGAGAAGAAGAAGCAACGTCTAGCTGCAATTGGTAGTTTAAATGTTTATATATTCTCTCTTGAGTAAAGTAAATATCTGCAATTTGGCAATTTGACAATGATGCATGTCTGGAGTTGGGAACGGGGTAGACTGAAGAACAATAAGAAAAGAAGAGGAATGAAGGAAAAAGTTTATCATGAAGTATTATCATTTAAGTTCCTTTGTATTCCATTAGCTGTAAAAATCTTTAAACAGCAAGTGTCTAATAAATTTCTTAGAACAGAGAAGAAGTAAAAAAGCCTGAGACAGAATGGGATTCTTGATTTTAATAGGTGTAAAGGTAAAGCAACCATGAATGCACTTTTTAATCAGCAGTCTTCCTTAGCTTTAGTAATTTGGAGAGTTTTAGGTGACTGATTTTTTCCTTTAACCGATTGGTCTTTTTATACGCTGAAATATATGTTTCGAAAAAGTTATGATTCTCTCTCTAAATCTTCAGTTCAAATTGGATGCCTGGTCATTCAGTTCTACATAGCAGCTGTTAAAAATCTGCCTTAACATGTAGTTCCTAGAATAGTAGACATGATCTGCCATGATTGTTATAAGTGATTATGTTTTAAATGTGCAGTTTATTTGTTGCTGGAATAACGGTGCTCTATCTCTACAGGGGAAGACTTGTTATCTATTGCAGCTGACCAACCATTCAGATTTCCAGCTACATTTACTTTTGTTGTAAGAGCATTTTCAGGTATGCTATTTCCCCATTTGTTTGATGAATAGCTATCTGTCTACGATTTTTACCTTTAACTGAAAAAGTTCTCTTTACCTATTATTTCTTTTCCTATTCTTAGTTTTGGATGGCATAGGAAAAGGCCTAGATCCTCGATTTGATATTACCGAGATTGCCAAACCGTGAGTTCTATATGATGTTTCTTTCATCAGATATAGTTAATGAGAGGATAATTTTCAGGAGCTAACTGTTAATTTGGATTGACATATGCTGCAGATATGCTCTTGAACTGCTAAGATTCCGTGAAGCTGGTGTTGAAGTTGTCTTGAAGGTAAAATTTTGTATTAAACATATTTTGAGACTGTAAGTGTAGTTTTTGTCAGTGGCCTTGACTCCTTTTCTGATTTATGCTCAGGACCTCAGGAAGAGATGGGATAGACAATCCCGCGCTTTTTACAACTTATTTCGTCAGGCTGATAGGGTTGAAAGACTGGCTGAAATCATTCAGAGACTGGTAGAAGTCAATGTGTCCTGTAAATCTTTTATCGTATCTTTATACATAAATCTGGCCATAATATCTATTTGTCTATATTGCACTTCTGTAGGAGCAAGGTGATCTGAAGCTTCGTGTAAGAGCTTTGGAGTCTGAAAGGGCTTTCCAGCGGGTTGCAGCTGTGCAAAAGACAATTGGAAGTGTGAGTATATGTTTTATTGAATAATCAATTCTTCAGTTTTAGAATGTATCTGCAATTGCTTTGATTGTACTACTTTTGTCAACATTGCTTTTCAGAAAGATAACATTACAATATATATCCAAGAAAAGTAGTCTCAGAATCACGTATAAAAACTTTTAATGGTTTTGGGCAGATAAATCTGGAAGGTTATAAATCGTAGTTGAGTTATTTCATGATGATGTGACTTGAATATTCATTAGAACAGGAGTCCTCTTTTGTATTGCATTTCCTGTGATTAGTAAACCTGGGCTCCTGAGTGGTGGCTTGGGCCTAATGGAATCTTTCCAACCTACTTGTAAAGCAGTAGGCTAAAATGTTTTTGATAGGTTACTGTTGGTTGTATTTTTATTTCAAAAATATGTTACTTGTTGCAAATTGCTGAAGCCATTACTTCCTTACAATTGAAGCATTATTGGAAATGAACTTAACTGCAACACTGTTGGGCTACAAGTAGTTGGGATTTCATAGATTTGCTTTGTTTGAAGATATGTACAACTAAGAGTGGCATTTTTTACCTTCTTTTCTTGCATGCTGTGCTGTATTAGTCTCTCTCTACCTTGTTTCTATGTCATCTCGTTTAGTTTCAATCATTAAAATCTTCATTGCTATTAAAATTTTGTTTAAATGTGTAAGAATCTGAAACAATATTAGGATTAATGGACATACACCATTGTAGCTAACCAATTCTTGGAATCTCTCAAGTATAGAATTTAGATACTTTGTATTATTAAACCAGGCCACACAACTTCCTACCCTAATTATGTTTCCCAAATTGGCCATTTATTTTTATTTGTTACTTATATTACTTCTCATTGTATTTTTTTTTTCTATGGAAACAAATGTACAGGCCGTTGCAGCTGGAAGCTTAGTAAATCTTGCAACGATTTTGTATCTTAACTCCATGAGAGTAAGTGCTAATCTTTCTTTATGTAAACATAATCATTTATTCTCTTGCATGTGTTTTTTATTAGGATTCACTTGAACACTGTTTCCTTTTCAGACTCCTGCTATGATGGCATATTTTGTCTGTGCATTCTTTGGCTTCCAAGTTCTTTTTGGTCTCGTGAAGGTTAAGAAACTAGATCAAAGGGAGAGGTTGATCACCGGAACTGCCTAGACTCATGGTGAGTAAAATTTTCTCAGCTAATAGGACCTACTTCAATTAAGAAATAGCTTGCATGTTGTTACTAATTTTTCCTTTTAAAAATGAGTATGGGAAACGTACTTGACAACATTTTTCATCAAAAAGAAATTGAAGAACTGCCTAAGTAAATATCAATTACAATACAAAAATATTCCAAATGATTGCCAAACCTAGGAGTACTTCATTGGATAGAGAAATTACTATTCTCACTATGAGATGTCTTCAAATTTTCCAAGCTTTCCTAGGATGAACTGCGGTATTCCGTGGGGTCTTGCAACTGGATAGTAGATGGTCATGTTAAATCGAGATAAATTGTCATTTGCTATAAAAATGGAGCAATTTACAATTTGACTTGAATTATGGTATTAGATTGGGTGGTCCTAAGTTTGAATCCTTAATATTATTCCCATCCATTGAGGGTGTGTTAAGGATAAACTTAACCCTTGTTATTAGTTTAAGCAATATAAGTTGTTATGTTCTCAGCATGGTTCTTATGTATTATTCCTACTGAACTTTGTAGGAATTCAACCATTTTCTCATTAGACTTCCCAAAAAACTGCACATGTCCGAACAAATGGAAAAAAAAAAAAAAAAAAAAAAAAAAAAAGAACCCAGTTAGACCATAACATCACTGGATGTAAGTTATCTCAACAAACGTAGATATCTCAACTTTTAAATAAAATCAGCAGAGAAAGAATATTTCACTCGATTTAACACAATATCAGAGCAGGCTATCCTAAGTTCGAATCCCTGCTATATCCCATCTAATGATTATGTAAGGGAGTGTATCAAGAGAATAAACTTAACCCCTCTTTATTAATTTAGGTTTTTAGAGCAAGTACCTGTCACAACTAATTATAGCATGTTATAAATTATTTGGGTCACATATGAAGCTTCAAGTTGTTCTTATATGCATTGTAGCAGAGAGGTTAGTTAGCACTTAATTCAACTTTCTTTGAAGCTTTCTCATAAAGATAGCAATTTTCTATCATTTACAGATACAAACTGAAGAGTACTGCAACACCAGCTTGGCCTACATATGAAAGCCAACTTTGACTAAAATCTGAAGGTTGAAGAGAAAATTGGTCGGTTCTGGTTCCTTCTCGGAATACAATTTTTGTTAGCATATTGCTTATGTGATAGTACTGGAGATTCGGTCAATGCTTCCACGAAAGACAAACATTTGGGCTCTAATTTTTATTAGGACAGCCCGAGAAAATTTGTTGAGTTTCCTAGCTTCATAACAATAACCTTCCTGATGAAAGCCAGAGGAAGTTCATCATCCATTACAGAAGGTATGCTAATGACTGATGATTAATTACATTTGATCTTTTTATGTATATAACGATATATATATATATATATACCAATGTATAATATATATAGTTCCTTTTGTAATTCTTATAGTCATTACAATCTTGTTAAGATAAGTCCATAGATAGCATTTAGTAGCATTAAACTGAGAATTCTAGTCTAGTGGTGTAAAAGAAACGAGAAGAAAACAACATTGAAGTTGTAATCATATGTTACATCCATTTTGAGGATGCTTATCTTTATTGCATTGGTTAAGCTTTTGTTTGTATTCTTATCGTAGGAAATTGGGTGTTTAAATTTTTATTAAAAAATTTATTGTGGATTAATTTAAATTGCTTCTTCGAATTGAAATTAGTTTGAACTTTGAACGTAAACCATTTAAACAACTCAAAAAATTGACTTGAATTTGGTACTGTTTCTTAAAACTGGGCCACTACGTTTAAAAGGTGGGCTATTTAAATTTTTTTTTTTTAAAGAAAATAAAAATCCGACGACCTCGTCCAATCTCCTTCTGTGTCCGTTCTTTTGTTCTGCTTTTATGGTTCAAATTTTAGTCTACTTTGAATCCCGAGTAAAGAAAGGGCAAAAGAACAATGTTGATTGTTCGTTCCTTTCGTTCTCATTTCTGCAAACTCTATAGCACCGCCATAATTCCTTTCAATTCCCCCAAAATTGACACCAAAATCTCACCTCAAACCAAACCTTTGAAGAACCCCATTTTATACAACTATTTAATCGAAACTCTTAACTTCCCTAAAGTAAAAGCAATCAAACTTTCTGAGCGATTTCGCCGCATCGATTCTCTTGAACAGCCTCAATCAGTCATCAACTTGTTGAAATCCTTCGGTTTATCTGATTCTCAAGTCCAATCTGCTGTCAATATCTGCCCGCAGCTCCTCTTTGCTGATGTTAATAGGATTTTGCTCCCAAAGCTTAGGTTTTTTCATGAGTTGGGTTTTTCTGGTTCAGGTTTTGGTAAGTTCATTGCCAAAAGTTCTAGTGTTTTAACACGCAGCTTGGATGGTACTCTGAAACCTTCCGTTGAAGCTCTCAAGAATTTTATTGGGTATGATGTGAACAATAAGTATCTAGTTTTGGTTCTCTCTCGCTGCTACTGGGTTGTTGATGCAAGGATTAATGCAAGAATAGTAGCAAATGCTCTCTACTTGAAGAGTTGTGGCATTGATGATAAGCGTTTGTCTAAGCTTTTTAAGTTTCACCCTAGGTTGTTTGCATCACCTGAATCTGAACTCAGAGATATTGTTAAGGAAGTATCCGAACTGGGTTTCCCAATGGATTCAAATATGTTGATTTATGCCATTTCTACTGTTGGTACTCTGAGTAGAGAGACTTTGTATCAAAAATTCGAGTTAATTAGGAGTTTTGGATATTCAAAAGATGAATGCTTGGAGATGTTTAGAAGGTCGCCAACTTTATTAAGAACTTCAGAAGTCAAGTTAAGGTTAGCGCTGGAGTTTTTACTGAATACTGTTAAGACGAAGAAATCACTTGTACTGCATGATCCAGTATGTTTAATGTTTAGTCTGCAGGATAGATTAGTAGCCCGGCATAGAGTTGTGAAAACTCTTATGAACAAGGGGCTGTTGAAAAAAGAGCCTGCTTTTATTAATGTCCTGCATTTGACAGAGAAGGAATTCTTGAAGAAGTATATATCGAAATTTGAAAACTATGATGAAGAATTACTTTATGCTTATAAGGGCCATCTTCTGGAACCTTAATCAGTAGAATAGCTAGTTTAACTGCAAACTGTAATTGTATTCATGATTTTTTGCTATTTGCTTTAGCAAATGATATGTAGTTTGAATTTGTTGAATCATATAAAATTATGATTCACCTCCATATCTCTTCTTTCTTTTTCTTTTGCTAGCAGTTGGTACATAGAGTTAAGGTTGATCTGCAAAAGAGTATGTTGGATCTGCCAATTGAGTATTTGATGAGTGTGGGATTAGTATTCAATTTACAACTTACAAATGATTAACCTCTTTTGTAGCACATATTGGCATCTATTTTGCAATTGAATTAAACATGCTTTGTGTTTTACATTAAAGAATTGAACTTACTGTTTATGGCTTTCATATGACATATTAAGCCTCTATACTTTAGAATTGCTCATTTCTGGATTTTTGTATATATAAAATTCACTGAATGGGTGAGCCTTTTAGAATCAACCTCAAGATGAACTGCTAATGTCGTGAATGCCCACTGGTTGCTTGTACTTCACTATTTCTCTATAGATTTTTCATTTTTTTTGAGACTTAAAATCTCATAGCTGAAAGGTAATAATTTGCATTTCACTCTCATCAATTTTCTAGTCTGTTTATCTCCTTTTATGCTGCTGAATCATTAATTGTGGATGAATGACTCAATAAGAGGTAAATGCTCCCAAACCTGGGTTTTGTTCAGTAAAAAATTTGCGACTTTGGTTCATTTCTTTAGATGATTGTTATTCTATCTAGGCCAGTAATGTTTCAACTGATTGAGTGTCTTACCTCAACAATATGGTTTCTCTCAATCTTCTTTATACCTGTTATTTGAAATTTTCCTCATCTTTAGAATTTCGATTTTTATTTCTATCACTTGGTTTGAAAGAATATGTAGTGATTTCTGCATTCATGGTTCAAGGCCATCCAATTCCTTTCTCAGCATTACCTAGAAAGCTTCAACAAAGAAGTGGTTTCACCATCCCCACTGCTATGAACCTCTGGATATCGAGTACCTAAGGGCTGCCATTTCCAAGAATTCATAAAAAACATGTCTAGAATCTCAGATTTTGTTACAGACTTTCCTTTTAAAAGTGCTGACCATGCCTTGCCACCGAATACTGAGAACACAGAGTCTTCACCTCTACAGTAAGTTGTTCAGCTTTTTTTCTGTTCTGCTTCTCTTGAGTTCTACATGAAGATACTTTTATCACTTCTTTAAATGTTGAGATCATTTTTGGAATCTAACTGTATTTGAATTGACATCAGCTGCAAATATTCTGAAACTGCTAAAGCTTTTGGTGAAGTTGTTGTTGGAGTGGTCTTGAAGGTAAAAACTTCCTGTTCAATCTACTGCTGAAACTGTATGTCTGGTTTAAATATGTTGCCTTGACTCATTCTGATTATTTCTGGTTCATGCTTGGGGGCTTCCATTCTTTATACAAGTTATTCCAGCAGCTTGACAGGGTTGAAAAACTGGATGTAATTATCTAGTCAGGTTGAAATCATGTGTTCTTTAAAGCTCTATTTTGATTTTCTTTAGACATGGATCTGACTGTGATATCTATTTGTCAACATTAATGATTTTTTGTGAGCAAGGTGATCAGAAGCTTTTCAATCTCATGGTTTAGCTGTGTAAAAGGACAACTGGAATTGTGAATATGTTTAGTTTATTACCAATTCTTCAGTTTTAGAAGTGTCTACAATTGATTAGTTTCAAAACATTTGAACGGTTTGGGGCTCATTTTTCTGGCATGTTACAATTGTTTGCTCAAGTTTTGTTTTATGTTATTTTACTTTTATTAGTTAGACCATTCAGTATGTAGAGTTACTGTTCAGACTAATTGCCTACAAAGTTTAACTTTTGCTCGGGAAGGTGTCATTGAACACTTTTATGAGTGTCAAACTTGTGTTACCTGTGATGTTGTGATTTATTAAATATTGTGTTAGAACATGAGCCTCCTTTTGTGTTGTGTTTCTTTTGATTAGTAAATTTATGCTTCCACATATTGGGCTGTGCCCAATACAAAGTGTCCAACTTCCTTACAAGGGAGGTTTTTAAGAAAGTTAGCTGATGATTGATGATTACATTTAGCTTTTTTATCTTTATAACATTTCTCTCTCTATATACATGTACGAGTATAGATAGATAGGCAGATGGATATACGTACCTCTATGTATAAAATCTGCTCCTGGATCATTGAGTAACTTATTTTGTTAGAGCATTTGGTACCTAAAGTTACAAGTTGACTATTCTAAATTCGGTTAGAGTTGTGTTTGGATAGTCTAATTTTTGTTTTTGTTTGAAGAAAAATTTTATTCTGAATTTTACATGATATGAATTGAATTAAGTCAGTAGTTTGACACAATGAGAAAGAACGAATACTATAAGAGATCGAGAGTTCGACACTAACTGTAAGTGCCATATAAGAATTAGGGTGAGATTTTTTTTTCTGAGTAAGAGTTAGACTATGTGAGTACAACTTGAGTTGAATTTAAATTAGTCGAAGTTGTAATGACTGTAAATATTAATTGATTTAACATAAAAATAAAATAAAATAAAATAAATTAAATTCTTGAATTATGAAGAATGAGAAGAAGAAGAAGATGATGAAAGGGGTGATATTGTAAATTTGTGAAGAGTGTGTTGAAGTGAAGAAGAATATATTGGAATGAGGTGTAGTCCATGTGCTCTCACCAATTAAAAAAGTATTTCTTCATCTCTACAAGTATTTGTGAAGCTTTGACATCTTTATTCATTTCTTGTCGGAGAATGCACCCAAATCAACACAAAATCATGCTTATGTCACACACACATATTATATAATATAAGCACTAATGGAAGAAAATTATTAAATTATGTATTATGTAAAAGTTATGATAAAAATTAAAAATTTTACTTCATTTTTTAAGGTATGTTTTGGCTACTATATTAAATTTATGATCTTTTGCGTTATTAATAAAATTATTATTAATTGAATTTTATATTTTTAACGATTTTTAAATTTTAATTTCAAAGTGCATGTGAGTTAGAAAGAAGTTCTTTTAGTTTAAATGAGGTTAAATATTTGAATTTTCATGTATGTATTTGTTTAAAATTTGAGATCAAAATTTTTTTTCAGAATTAAGTTTAATTTAAGTGTACATTAGTTTCAAGAAATCTTTGTATAATTTATAATTCATTTAAGACATCTCGAGGTGATTGCAAAAATAAAATAAATAAATAAAAGAAATGTGTTAGAAGCGATAAAGATGATATCACACCATCCAAGAGGTGTGTTGGAAGAGTGGCAAAGATACATTTTACTTCTTCCAACAAACATTATTTCTTCATCTTCCTTCCTGTGGCTTTG